>VWZT01011107.1:453660-506513 GCA_013397055.1 Pachycephala philippinensis | reverse complement strand
CGCTGCTCCCCATTCCCGTGGCGGCCGCTGCCAAGGAGACGGTGACGGTAGGTGTGCGCGCCCCTTCGCAGGGAACCGGCTCTGCCGGCGGCGGCTCTCCGGGGGGGCGCTCCCCGGGCTGTGGCGCAGAGGTGACCCTGCGTGGAGCCAGCCCCGGGCCGGGAGGCGAGGCAGGGCCCCAGCGGGAGCTGTCACCCATCGGGAGAGAGGGGTTGTCACCGGAGCGCGGCCGCGGGCACAAAAAAAAACTGGCTGCGCCTCGGCTGCGCCTCGCAGTGCGAACCGTGCGTTTCCCCTCTGGTGCTGTCCTACTCGAATCTTTCTTTAATAGAAAACGCTGGTTTGCAAATGGAACAGCTCCTGGCAGCGCAAACGCTGAGTTTCGGTTTATACTTAGGACAATTATCTTTCTAATATAAAATTTCCTGTAGAGTGAAAGGTTTACACCGAACTTCTTTAGAAGTGACAGCAGTGTGACAAATAACGGTTCAGTTGGACTAATTGAGCGACAATACCGGTTGAGTAACCAGGGGTAACAAGAAACAGTTGATGTTAACCTGGAAAATTAAGTTTCCTGTGATAGGGATGAACTCCTGCACCGCAGCATATGTAACATATGGTAATGATAGGGTTGGGGTTTTTTTCATTTAAAAATGTAAAGAGCTGTGATTAGACAGTTTGTCAGAGTGGCATCTGCTAAGGCTGGAAATCAGTGGTGCAAATGACCTGCTTTCTCTATATCAAATTTATTTTATATGTCTTTGAGAACAGGATCTACATTTTTGCAGTGGAGGCCTTGTGCTTGAGTATGAATGTTGTTAGCCCTTTTGCCCTGCATCGTTAGCTCAAAGGCAGATTTTGTTGGCAGCATCTTTTATGAAGGGAAGTTGAATCTAGTATTTTTGATTATTCATGGTCTTGTGCCTGGAGTGTGTTGCTGTGGCACAGAGGACTGAAGACAAACTATTTCAGTTTTTCATAGTGTTTTGATTTGACAGAACTTTACATTGTTTTACTTAGCCAGTCTTAGTCAGTTTTCTTTAAAGGGAAGTATTGCTGCTGCACCTTTGAAAAGTCAATGAATTTACTGGGATGTATGATTATGAATTTTCACACACATCACTATAAAAGCATTGAGGTTGAAAATTAAGAGCTAAGGTTATATCTTAATTAATGTAAAACTAAAAAAGAATTATAAAGTGTAATACCTATGTATACCTATTTTTTGAAGACAAACACTGTCTTGAAGCCAAACACCATGCTTCTGTGTGGAAAAGGGCCCTAATTAATTTGGTTTTCTATTTGCATAGAAGAAAATTTGAAAGATTAACTTGAAATATGTCCATTCAGATTGTGTGGACTAAATCCAGACTGACATCTGAGAATATTAGTTTGATGCTGCAGGTTTTTTTGAATGATTGATCTAATTGATTTCAAATTGCATGTCTGTGTGCTCAGGATTCCTGAAAAAATAACCTTTCAATTGAAGCCCCCTAAAAATGAGGATCAAATTGCTGTGGAATTTTTGGTCTGAGGTAGTGGATTCCTGTGCTTTTTTTATTATTGACTCTTGTCCTGCCGAACGGTTTGTGGGGAAAGACTGTAGTTTGAAAGCAGATCTAGATGGGGAGCTACCAAGAGTAGTTTGACCATGAACTGTATCTGTGATCCATTTAGAATTGCGCTCTAGACCTGTGATGAGCACCAATTCTTTCACTGCAGATTACTAAAACATTTCCAGAGATAGGAAAAAAGGATGCAAATATTGTGTTCAAATTGCATTGAATGGTATTCATGGTAATCTGCAATGGTATTGTATTGTAGCATCCTTTGTTAGAAGGCTGAATTAGTGTTGCCTGAGTGGCAGTAACTTTTTTAATTCCTAATTTTGAGTGCTGAGTTTTCAACTTTAATAGAGTCTAACAGTTTAAAACGTCTGGTAACTTTGAAAGTAGAAAATTCTGTTGTGAAAAGTCATAAAGGTGTCAGTCTTACTAGGACCAAAGTTGGAGCTCTTGCATCTGCTGCAGAGTGTGTCTAGAGTAATCGTTGGAGAATGATAACCTGCAGCTTCTGTGCAGATGAGTTTGATGGAACTGTCATGCATGTTTTGCTAGGATATTTTTAAAGTTTTATCAGGTACTGACCAACAAAGAATGATGAGGCTCAAGTATCTTGGGATCCTCTGCAGCTGCTTTTGGATGTTCCTTTATTCTTGATGCACAAAGTCTGGCACTGTTTTTTGGGGTTTTCTAGGTTTATTCTTACCCCACTTTCCTATTTCCCTAGTTCCCCATTTCATTTCCAGTCTCAGGCTGCTTTTCGTTCCACCAAAGCAAATCATGCAACAGCTTTCCTTTTTCCTCCCTCCATCCAAGCCACACTCTTCTACTTCATCCTAATATTTTCTTTTGCATGTTTCTTTCTTAATCTTTCCTCTATCAGCATGCTTTTCCCAAATGCTATTTACTTAGATCATTGGAAGCAGGAAATGGTGTCTCTGCTGTCAGTGTCTTGGTATAGAGATCTACAGCAGCTTGTAGGAGCAATTACGCTGAATGCTTCTTGCATCACCCCTGGGGGACAGAATAACCACTAAAAAAGACCCCAATACTGACAGTAAAGGGACCAGCCCTTGCAAAATCCTGAAATCATTTCCTTTAAAACCTAGACAGCTGTAATATATGGACTTGTATAAACATAGACTTGACAGAGAGTCTTAAATTTTTTGTAGATGTGCTGGGGGAGAAATCTATCTGCTCCCATAGTTTTTGTGTTAATGTAAAAAAAAAAATCCATTCTGAAACATTAATTCTTGATGGATAATTTCATTTTTAAAGGTTAACACATACTGAGTTTATAACTGAAAACAGTATCACTGTGTAAAATATCCAGATATTCAGAGGGTTCAGGAGTATTCAGGGTAGTTATGGCTGTCTCACCTATAGCATTGTGGTTGATCTTGGCCAGCAGGCACCACACGGTACCGCACAGCCACTCCCTCACCTTCTGGCACTGGGAGGGGAAAGAGACTTGGAAGTGTAAAAGTGAGAAAACTTTTGGGTTGAAATAGAGACAGTTTAACAAGCAAAGTAAAAGCCACATAAGCAAAGGAAAAGAAGCCATGCAAACAAAGCAAAACAAGGAGCTGATTCACTGCTTCCTCTGGGCAGGCAGGTGTTCAGCCATCCTCAGGCAAACAGGGCTCCATTACAGGTAATGGTGGCTTGGGAAAGCAAATGCACTGAATTTATGTGTCCATTTCCTCTTTCTTCCCCAAAGCTTTTATTACCAAGCACAATTATTGTATGGCATGGAATCTGCCTTTGGTAAGTTGGGGTCAGCTGGCCCATCTATGTCCTCTCCCAGTTTCTTGTGCACCTCCAGACGACTCAGTGGTAGGACAATGTGAGAAGCAGGATGAGCCATGACACTGTACCAGCGCTGCTTAGCAACAGCTGAAACATCTCTGTGTTATCGACCCTTTTGGTCACAAATCCAAAACGTAGCACCGTACCAACTGCTGTGAAGAAAATTTACTATCCCAGACAAAATCAGTACAATACCTAGTATTGAACTCCCACATGTCTTTCTTACTTCTTCAGAAGAGTTTTTATAAAAGTGTAATAAGTGAAGCAGCCTTCTTGTTTCATCCAGGCAGCTCTAGTGGACAGCAGAGTAGTTTTCTGATACCCCTAAACACTAAAAAACAGGGGTTAACCTAGTTTACATTTTGACTGTCGAAGAAAAGCTTTCTTTTCTGGCAGGTCACCTGCTTCCAGATAATGTTCATATGGCCTATGAGAGTATTTTGAGAGTTGTGCTAGTCCCGGTTAGTATCCCTACAGCTGATTTCAGATTCTGTCACTGAGTTGAAATAATGCTTGGCAGTAGTGACAGAATATTTTAGTATATAAATAGTATATATCTTGATAGTTGGTTGCTTTGTCCTACTTTGTCCTACTATTTTGCCTTCTAGGTTTTATGAGCCAGGACATTTTAAGAGGGCTTTTAGATTCCAGGACTAATAGTGGTGATTACACAGATGTTGATGGGACACCTTTTTGACCAGTTTGGAAACGAGGCACGTCATTTGAGAGTAACTGGAAAAAAAGTGTATTTGAGACTTGTAGAGAAACAGTGTGTCAAAATGGTCTGCATATTTGTCTCCATGTTCTATGAAATCGTTACAGTATAAAACCTGATGAGCAACAGATTTGTGAGTTTATGTACAGATGACTAAGAAAATGCTGTTTGGCAAAAGTCAAGTAAGGTCTGAAATGTGTCACCAGCATGGGGTGTGTGGTATGGCAGACTGTTTGATCAGGCAAAGATCATGTGATCAGTATAGTATACTTGCTTGAGCGAGCGTAACATTTGAGGTGTTCTGGTGGAGAGTAAGATTTGTTGCAGAAGCAGCATGAAGCTAAGCTCCCTATAGGATTACCTTTTCCCAGATGCTTTCTGAGAATAACTCTGAACCTGAGGGCTTTATATATGATTACTTGGAATGAAATCTTGGACACTATAATAAACCAGCAGCTTTAATTCCAGGGGTGCTGCCACAGAACATTTCAGAACCAAAGTAAAATTCTGCACTCAGGAGCTGTTAGTTTTGTGTCTGAAGACTTTGGTGAAGGCTGGGAGAGCTCCACTAGCAGACAGCACCTTTAAAAGTCTAGGAGATGGTTATGCAGAGCAGGAATCTCTTTGAAAGAACTATTATTTTGACAGAGTGACAGAGTTCCTCAGAGTAGTTAACATTTGTCTTCTAGTTCCTTACTTCCAGAAGTTCAGTGTCATTAGTAAAACTTACTAGAATGGTCTTGGAAATACCGATGATGCCTCTTTGTACTCCTAAGAGACCTTTTATGTAATTATGTTGTCATTATGTAAAGGTAGTGAACTCCAGGCCTCTATTTTTATTTTTTTTGGGGACATTCTCTGAGAATCACTTCGTTCAGAGATGATTTAGGAATTTGAAGAGGAGCAGGGAGAGACAGACACAGAATGTGTACTTCATCACATTTCTTGAAGGCATATTCATTTCCAGGAGAAGGAAGCTACATACCTCAGATGTTTCCAAGGGGTTTTTCCCTAGTACCTCAACAGTACTGTCCAACTCCCACTTTGTGAAAATACTCAAAGGGTCAAGTGTTTTTGTAGCAGCACATTTCTAAGTGCATTACGTCATGTATTTCCATCTCTGTGAAATGAAGAACAAGTCTTTACCTCCAGAAAGTAAGGAAAGCTCCCCTAGGGAGGAGACTCTCCTGTCTGCTCGAAGAGGATGCTGTTCCAAAAGATGCATAAGCATCACTTTTCCAAAAGCCACTTGCAGCAAATGCTATTTCATAAGTATTGTGCATTTCATGTCATTGGCAGCTGTGCCAAATGTAGGAAGATGGTTTGCTCTTTGGCTGATCACATCTGAATCTCCTTACCAGTGTAATCCTGAGAAGGAAACTGCTTGCCAGCCAGGTGTAGTGAGAGCCATGCTGAAGGAAAAGGAAGGTTTAACTTTCGTCATTAATTCCATGTTCCTCATAATGTTAGAAAAGGATGGTGCGTGTTTGGGGCAGACAGATCCAGCTACTGGTGTGTTTCAGTGTTGCATGCAGTGAAGCATATGAACATATGGAGCTGGGTATAAATACTGACTAAAGCTTCTTGAAGAACTGCTATAGGCGAAGTGGCTCCCCTGTGTAACCAATGCAAGAAGGACTGATATATTAGTTACATTGTTACCCCAAGGATTTCCTTTAGCTGAGTTATACCTGAATGTGGCCCTTTTTACAGCATTTTAAACACATTCCAGCTTCCTATGCTTGTAAATACTTTAATATAATAAAGTCCTTATCTCAGTGAAGCAGGATCAACTAACAGAATTGTTAGCTGTACTACATCTAAGTAGTCTGCTAGAAATACAACTTCAGTAAGCATCAAAACAATTTTGTCTACTTTGGGATTTTCCCACACTGGGAACCTGACGGTTAACCTTTTGGCCACCCAGCATGAAAACAGAATTGTGCTACTTTTATCTACATGGGAGCATATTAAATAAGCCTGAAGTCAAATATAAACGAAGTTAGGAACAGCATTGCTTTGAAAACCTTTGTGTTTTAATAATTTGCACAGATTCTCATTGATGGAAGACAGATTACTTTGCAAGCAAAAATTCAAAGAAAGTTATTCACTTGAAATAAATTAAAGATTAAACTACTGTAGCAAACATATTTTTGACTGCAAGCAAAATGTACCTTTAGTAGTAAACGTTGGCTTCTTTAGCTAAAATAGACTCTCCTTTATCTCAGTTGGAAAAAGCAAGAGAACACTGATTTGACTTGGAACACAGCAAAGTTGTGAGATTTTATGTGATACTGCTGGAGCTTTTTGCCTCACATACACGCACAGAATGTGTATTTTTAACTATTTGTTCTGTGAAACATTTTACACTATTTGTGGATATTCTCAGAATCTGGGAATTGGAGTATTATTCTGGGTTTTGTTAATGGATTCTTGTGGATTACTTCTGCAAAGCTTTATGAGCTTGTAGACATCAAATTTTTAATTTCCAAAAATCCTGTATCTGGCATTTGAGCTTATCTCTATGGGAAAACTAGATATTTTGTCACAGAATAAAACTTACTAATTACTGATCAGATGGTACACAAGACTCGCACTTGACAAAGAACATTTCTCTTGTGTTTTTTAATAAAAAGAGTAATGAGGTACTGTTTTGTCTTCTGTACTTTCCTCCCAGTGAATTTGAGCCATATCATTGCCATTTTTTTATATTTTCAGATAGTTCAGAGTCATAACTACTGCAAAATTTTAGCTATTTTGATGTCGCTGTGGGCTCATGCCCTGTGTTAGGCCTTGCACTGTGTTACGAGAATTTAAAGTTATTGTGTGGGTTTCACTGGAAGGACATACAGGTTAATTCATGTTATACCAAATTCTGAAAGGAAATGTTTCTGAGGTAAGACAGCCGGTAAGATGAACATGGAACATGGGACCAGAAATGGAGATTAGGCCGTGCTTCAAGGAACTTCAAGGAGAAAATGGAGACCTTTGGTGAGAACACCAGATTTTCAGGGCGTTTTGACTTCTCTCTATTGATAGACACAGTACATGACAGAAGAACCCAAAATGGGAATGGGTTTTTATGAATTTGCTTGATAAAAAGCCTAGATTTTCTTCACTCGAGTTTTTGTTGTGAATAGAGGGAGAAAATACCGAGGGGTGTCACTCTGAAGAGGTTCTGCAAGGAATGCTTTCAAAGTTAATTGACTTAAAAATGTTGATTTTTCGTAACAAAAACCTTCATCTAAAGGACTACTGCTTTGTGACATGTGGTGGTATTATTACAACAAGTAGGGCTTTAGGTGGCCCTCTTTAAATACAATACTTGCAGAAAAGAGTTTTTCATAATTTTATTAAGTCATTGGAACATGTTAATGAAAAAGCATTATCATCATATTTTCATTTGCGTAATAAATTTGAAACTTCTGAGGGCTTTCCCAGGTATTTTAGGCTATTGTAATATGTTTGTAGCATAGACTGACAATGACAGCACACACAATTGAAGAATGATACTCTCCCTTCAGAGAAGTACCCTGCCAAATTACTATTTGGTCTTCAATTTAATTTTTACTTACCTTGTTTCAATAAAAAATGTTTCCCTCTGTTTCCTTTGCCTGACTGTGGTTTGTGTATAAATGTTGAATCTATTTAATCCATTTTAGAAAGGGCTTTGAAATGTCCTCCATGGGAGAATTAGGTATGTGTATTCGCAATTCTGTATTAGGGAACAGCAGGAAAATAGGCCAGGATATTTTTTTCTCTTCAGCTGATTTAAACACCTGAAAAAGGTGCTGTGTTCTCTCTGCAGTCCTTCTGCAAGAGTATGGCACAGGAGGGTGGGGTGAAATATGGAGCAACAAGGTACCAGAGTTTGAGGGAGGAAGGCCAGAAGGATGATAACCGTAAGTTGTTTGATTGTAACTGTTAACACTTAGAATTTTCTGAGAATAGGGATAAGATACCATATTGTTTGTGAGTTCTTATGAGCTTCAGTCTTGCATCTTTTTATTTACTTCTTGAGTTGTGAAGTTGGAAGGATGGAAAGTTTATCTACCACCTAGATTCTTGGTTTCAGCTGTGGACTTTTTTCCCCTATATTTCTACTAACAAAGCAGGTCAGAGTACGTGTGCAGGTAAACGAGAGATAAGCAGCTATGCCTGAAATTAAGATATTGCTGCTCTTGGGAGATTTGTGACTTTCTGTATGAAGGAAATGGCCGTGTCTGTTTTTTAAGACAGAGAATTGTAACATGATACAAGATCATAGTAAGTAGTAGGCATGATCGCCAAGAGGATTAGTAAACATGTAGCGTAAAAAAATCTATCTTCGTTTGTTTGTCAGAGAGATGTACTTTCATGAAAGTTTTTGAAAATAGTTGGTAATCACAGAGAGATTTAGTCTGGATAAGCTCTTGAAACTTCAAATAGAAATTGGAAACCTAGGGAATCCTGTTCACTTCTTCACCAACAGTACCTTCCCTGAGGTATTAAACATCTACTTTCTGTCTTTTGTTCAAAGAGTCATAGAATGGTTTGGTTTGGAGGGGACCTTAAAGATCATCTAGTTCCCAACCCCCCTGCCATGGACAGGGACGCCTTCTACTAGACCAGGTTGCTCAGAGCCAGGGCATCCACAGCTTCTCTGGGCAACCTGTGCCAGAGTCTGACCACCATTCTTTTCTTCACAGTAAAGACTTTCTTCCTAGCATCTAATCTTACTCTACCCTCTTTCAGTGTAAAGCCATTCCCCCTTGTCTCATCTCTACGTGCCCATGTAAAACGTCCCTCTCCAGCTCTCTTGCAAGCCCCCTGTAGGTACTGGAAGGATGCTCTAAGGTCTCCCTGGAATCTTCTCCAGCCTGAACAATTCCAACTCTCTCAGCCTTTCCTCACTGGAGATGTGCCCGTTGTGCCCATTGCTACAATAAGGTCGCTCAAGATGGGCATAAATATGAAATAAAGCAATCGAGAGCAATTGGTGGTGTCACTAAGATTTTCACACTTGCCTCACTGCATTAACATATGTAAAAGTTGGGGAAAACAGAAGGTGTTTCATTGTTACGTGTTGAGATTAATTTCTTCAATGAATGCCTGAAGAAGTGCAAATTGAGGTAATACTTTAGAATGTCCTGTGTTTTAATTAGAATATTTGTTAGTTCCCAGTAATTACAGTTTTTATACAAGAGAAAATGTTCTGTATGTTACATAATTTATTAAACATAATAGAAGCAGTAGATTTCTCTGACAAGAAATTTGGACAAAAAATAATATTATTTCCAAAGATGGTTTTATTTGTCTGTTTGCTAATTGTGTGCCTGGAGTCTTCTGCAGCCAAACTTTGCTTTTATTTGGACATTTAGTGTATGGACCAGTGATCCAATATATGTTAAGCCTTGGTTACGTTTATTTAAATTCATGTTGGATCAATAGCAGAAATAAGTTGTTTTGATTCTTTCAGATAGAACCACCAAGTTCGAAATAAAGTGGTGTTTTTATTCCTTGGAATAAAATTATGCTTAAGCTCACAGTTTTCCCTCACTTGAAGCAGGTGGAGCTTGCTGCTGAAACAGGTGGTATTTTCTTTTCCATAATCTGTAAGTTCCTGTGGCCTAGGTTTTGAAACAAATAACTGGTTTTTTGGGGGTAGATCCAGGCATCTATCTGGCTTAAAAATAACGCCGCCAAAAGAAAAGTTCTCAGTCAGACTGGTTCCCTTATCCAGTCTGATGCTTGGAAAAGTGAACATTAAGTGCCAGAGCATGGACATGCAGGTATTGGGCCTTTAGGGAAGTACTCCTCTTTATGGGGGTAGGCTGTATTCCTATCAGGTTACAATGATTTTGAGCCAGAGCATGAAATATTGGCATTGCTATATAGTCAGAGGGAAGCTAGATTGAAAAATGAGGCAGAAATTAAGGCTTTGCTGACCTGAGTACTGACATGCATCAATTTTAAGCATGTCTTTAAAATTCCATGTTTGCAGTATGTTATTTTATACTTGTAGTAGCATAGAGTCCTTAAGATAATGTTGAAATATGTGTCTGAGAATTTAGCAAATGCTTTTCTGAGTGTCTCAAGCGAAATATGAAGCAGTAGTACCTGAGACAGTGAGAATTCCTTGAGAGAGCAAAGAATCTCAACATGCTCTGTAAATACTGACAGTGATCAAAACTAAAATGATATTTGAGAGATACATTATCTAGAGATTTCTGTGATTGTGTATGATTGATTATGACTGGTTACAATTGATTATACATACAGTGTGTGTAATGTGGCCTTGAAGCTGTTTCTTTTCTGAAAATTGACTTTGCAGAAATACTGCTTTATTACTCGTGTTTACCACCTGAATGTATTCACAAGCATGTTTGTAATAGTGGCAAAATAACATATGTATCAAAAAAAAGATAGATTATTAAACTTCAAATACAGGGATAATCAGTTGTGTCCCTACAAGCTCTATGAAAACAACTGAGTTGTGTACTTCTCACATAAAGGCATAGCTTGAATGCCACTGGACTGCTGAAGGATCAGTAAGACCAAAATATTCAAACAGTGAGATAGGAAATATTTTGGCTTGCATGTGAGTATGTTAGAAAAGAATTCAGCTTCTTTCTGTCATTTTAAGATGACTTTGGAGGTCTGGCTGTTAGACTTTTTTTCTCCCCATATTTAATTTGGTAATCATTTGAAAATTATAAAAAACATGAAGCCCTGGTTTTGAGCTGCTTCTGAGGCAGAAGTGCAGAATATTTGTAGAGCAGTCTACTGAAAATTAAATTATTGTATAAGCCTTTCTCTTAGTCTTACTTTCTGTGACAGGTTCGTCTGTTGAAAAACATTTTCACACATACACCCATGGAGCAATGATTTTGAAAATACTAGAGACAGTCCAGAAAGAGAAATACACAGTCAATAGTCTTTTGTCCTTATAGAAGGCTAGCTAAAATGTCCTGGATAAGGTATTAAGTAGTAAGACTCCCCTGTAAAACAGCATAATTTTTTTTTTTCCGAATAGAAAGTGTTTGACCTCTTCTAGACATATTAATTTTAGATGTTTCTATTCTACAAATCTAATTTAATCTTCTAGTTACAACTGAGGCCATAAATTTTTGTTTTGACTGCAGTAGTCTCACCAATGTTTTAGTTTTTAAGGATGTTGTTTGAAAAGCTGAAGAAAAGTGAGCCCAGATCTTTGACTGCTCAGTAAAAATATGTCCCTGCTCCTAATTGCTGAAATCTGTAATCTATTCTTAGAAGGGTTTTGGAAAACCAATTTCTGTTTGTATTTGAGGACAGTTATCTCAGTGGACAGCCAGTGCAGACATTTTCCGACTTACATTTTGGTTTAGATGCCTCTCTGAAAATGCCTCTCTGAAAAACAAAGTGCATTTGTCTGTTGTGAAAAGAAAATATAATATTAGTGAAATTGTGTGTTCCTTAGTTAAACAGATGAAGAATCTTAGGAATACTGTATGAAATGACAGGAATACTGAGCAAGTTGGGGTATTTCATGGATAAGATGCTGCATTTCTATTTTAACATAATGGGAGAAGTTACCTAGATGATTGCTCTTCCTTCTAGGAAGCAGTTTGGGTTTGGTTTTTTCATCTCTGAAAAAATATTGATACTTACATTTTCTTCAAGATGATGATTCCACAGAGGAGCTTGCCTCGTTATGGGCTAAAAAGAGTTTTCAGATAGCAGTAGCATATTTTCTGTTAAAGGTTTGGCAGTGTAACAGAAAGATGTGAGAATTTAGAACGTTTACGGTTTTGTACTACCAAGTTTACATGTAAACCAGCTAGATGGGAAATACACCAGAAACTCCTGACATAAACTCTTGTGATACGTGAACTTAATGCCATATTACACTTTTGTAACTCTGGAATTGTAATTACGCTCTTTTCTTCAGTTCCTCCAAATATGGTAGCTTTACACTGGAGTGTATTATAGAGGTGTCTTGCCTATTACTATCAACAGTTGCACTCTATATTAAGAAGCGGTATAGAAAAAGTGTTACTCTGTTCTCTTCTGGAAATATCATAAAATTGAAATAGTTTTGGCGGAGTTGTTTGAAGTCTGCCTGCTGATGTTACAACAACTTCCTTGAGTTAAAGTTGCCCCTTCTATGATTTAGGAGCTGAAGTTCTCTTTTTTAAAATACTTTCTTCTGAGGTTGGGTAGTACCACCAATTTCAATGCACAAGGGTTTGTTGCTAAAGTTGTAGAAGACTGAAAATGATAGAAGTGAAATCCCAATTGTAGTTTTGGCTCTTACCACACAAAAATATTTGGATGTGTTTGACTTTATGAATTATCACTTTTGTAGTTACAGTTCCTTTATGGTGAATGTGCCAATTGTAAATCAGAACCTTTTTCATAGATTAAAACTGTGTCCTTTTGTCTTTGAAGGTTACAGAAAACAGATCAGACCTTGAAGATTTGCACCTTTATGCAACTCCGCGGGAGCAACGGTTTCGTAGGTTTGCCAGTCTAGAATTTGAAGGACAGCTGTACATGACTCCATATGACTTCATCCAGGCTGTTACAAGTGATGAACCCAAACGTAAGCAGGAATTTTATAATGCTAAAACTGCTAGGGAAAATGTCCATGATGCATGTTATTTTCCCATTTGCTTTTGATTCCTACTTCTGTTTCTGATTGTAGTAAAAAGGTACTGCATTTTCCAGAATTTTATTTTTAATTGTGTCCAAATGCATACCATCAGTGTACTGATTGTTACTAGATTGTAAACATCCGTATGCTAGTTAAACATTCTTGTCCTAAAGGTTGCAAACAGCTCAACAGTCATGAAAGATGGCAAGTTAATTTGTGCCATTTGCATTGACACAATTTCTTTCTGAGCAGGCCTGTGTTGCTGTAAAACTCCTGCTTCCTCTTCTGTATAGTTTCTCTGTAAGCAGGCAATATATGCATTCTCTAAAAGACTTAAGAGAACATATATAATTATATAATGGCTTTCTAAATAACATGCTTTGAGAAAGAGTTTCAGTCCCCCAGGGGATCAGCTTTCTACACTTGAACATTGCCAGTGTTAGTACTATGTGTTAATTAATAAAAAATTAACTATCAACTTTAGGTCATTTATTGTAAAATCTTTGCTTTAAGTATCAAAGAGTGACTAAATAGTAAGGTGATCCCTTTCTGCTCTATTTTGATTTCCTGGCCCTCAGGCTTGCAGTGCATTGGTAGCAGCACAGAGCTTCTGGGGAACAGGAATAGCTTTGCTCCAGTGTGACATGTATAGTCACTTACCTTAGGTTTTCCTTTCTTAAGTCTACACCACAAAGCTAGTATAGAGAACAGTCAAAAGCAGTGCTAGAACAGTCAGAGGAAGCTTAAAGTTCTGTGCAGATGTTGGATTTTTTCCCCTTTGTTCTTTTAACAGTAATGAAACGAGGAAAGAATTCAGCCATGGCACATCAGTGATCAAAACTTCTGTAACTTTTGAATAAAGATATAATCTCATTGTAGCAGTGAAGACAGAAGGTAGAGCTTAGATGATGAAAACTTGCAAAACTTTGAAACTCTTACCAGAAAGCAATTTTTTTNTTTTTTTTTTTTTTTGCTTTGCAGTTAAAAGAGAGGAAGCAGATTGCTTATCACACAAGTTAATACAAATACACATCAATGGTTTATATCTACTTCCTCTGCCCAGACCTTCAATTCTTCCCTTTTTTATTACTGTGGAGTTGGGTTTCACTGTGTATGCATGAAACATTTGTGCTATATGTACTGGACATCATTAAAACATTTTGGTTTAACTCCATTTTATGACAGTTTGATTGGCTAGACCACACTATATGTGTGGTATGCTATTAAAATTTTTCCATGCTAATGAAATTTCTGCTTCCTCCTCTCACAAAGCAAGTATTCAGATTTTAAAAACAAAACCAAACCAAAAAGAATTAAGCTCATAAGGACATTCTGTTTATCTCATGGCAAAGGAGAAGAGATCTGGAGTTGAACAGTCAAGCACCCTTCTGAGTTCAGTGCAGCAAACCTTGTTTCTATCAAAATCCTTTCTGTTCGTCCAGCTCACCTCCGAGACCAAAAGCAAAACCAACCTGGATGTCTTTCAGGTTATTAGACTGGTATCAGAGATTACATGGCTGACATTATTTTAAAGGATTATAACTAGGTAGAAGTGGATGACTTCATTCCAGTGCAGATCCTATTGTCTGGGACATCGGGACAGAAGGCTGATAAATAGGAAGCAATAACTGAAATAGTGATAGCACAGATTACCACTTCCAGCTTCTCATCTCTGACTATGGTAATTTTAACCTTGGTACTGCAGCATTGCCAAAGTACCACTTTGTCTCCTTGGGCAAGTCAGTTTTCTGTCTTGCTCTGTTGAAGGTAGTACATTTAACGAAGGAATTTTTTAGGTAATTTTATAAATAACTTGCAAGTTGTATATAATTGGGTCCATTCAGGCTGACATACTAGACCACCTATATTTTGCATAATAAAAAAAGAACATATACCTGGGTTTTTTATGAATGAAGACTAGAAAGGTCTTGAGTTTTGTCAAAAAGCAAAAATAGCCTTTGAAGCATAATAATAGAAGCTCTTTATGTCTGCTTTATAGAAAAGCTAATAATACTAGATCTGAATGAGATTTGTGATGGAGTGAATGCGTCTATTGTGATTGATTTACTTTGGAAATAATGTAAACCCTACAAAAGTCAAGAGGGTGTTCACTTCCTTTTTTGATTAAACACTAGCTAATATGGTAAGAGTATATTTTCTTTTATAAAATGTAACTTTTTACTCCAGGCAGTTATTACAAAAAATATAAAATTAATGTTATGATTAGCTTGCTTCTGCCTTTATGGTGCAGGCTTTCATTTGAGAACATATATTATTGTTAAGAGTCATTCTTGATACATTTTATAATCTGAGTATGTGTTTATATGTTTAGAAAGCAGAGTAAGAGAAGAGGAAATACATTTTGTTCCCCTCAGTGCTAACTATGGTAAATTTAGCCTAATACTGAGCTGTAAGAAGTGTGTGTATATATATGCGCATAAATCTTCACTGACTTGTCCAGAAAGAAAATATGTATATAACGTATGAGACTGGGAAATTATATGATTGGAAAATTAGCTGTATTTATTCTCCAAGTTCTTTATGGTAGGCCTAAATATATATCAATTTATATGGCAAATGAGGTTGTTTTAGGGAACTTTATTTAAGAAATTAAACTGAAAAGCTTATGAAAATCTGTTAGCTCGTGTTATGACATTGTTTGATATAACTCCACCATAGTTAGAGTGGCATCTGCCAACTGTCTTGGTGCAAACTTTTACCAAGATGTCAAATTAAAATTTCAGTCATTTTCTATCCATGAACTAATGAAAGACCATAGTGAGTAGTTTCAGTATTGTCTTAATTATTTAATGGAGCATGGAGTTCATTATGAGAAAAGGATTTCTGATAATACAGCGTGCTTGCTCTATTAAAAGAAGCCTTTTACTGACAAAAAGTTATGGATTTCACCACTTAAAATGCTACTGTCTGGACCTTTGTGAATTCTGATATTCACAGTGCTTTATCTTAATATTGAATTTGTACAAATATTTGTCTTCAGAGGGTGGTGATGAACCTCAAGTCTTGAATTCTCGAATGGTTATGGACAACTCTTGTTCAATTATAACTAAAAAAGAATTTAGCCTGACAGAGGCTGGAAAAGGAAGCACGAATCGGAGTTAGTAGGAAGGGATGAAGGGTGTCTTAGCACTTGGTGTAGTTTCAAGGGCTTTTTTTCTGTATTTGCTTTAAAAAGTATGAGTAGTCAGTGAAGCAAGGGTCATAATCCAGGTCTCCTTACAATCTGCATTTTAATACTACTTCTACTAAATAATCATTTCAGAATACTGATACCAGGGGTTAGCATGAATGCCCTCTATTTCTTGTTAAATGTTCTAAAGATGTATTTTGGAGGTTGAAAGTCTTTTCCCTCATTGAAGCAGAGTTGGATTAAAAACTATACATCTGAATTGGCTCTTTAAAGTTAGGACTTCAGGTATGTATTAAATTAAAGGTTTTTTAAATAACATAGAGACAGCTACAATCATGAACTGAGGCAAATAATTCTTTGTCTAGAAAACACAGTATAGCTGCAGTCCAATTTTTATGACACCACATTTGCATAACTAAATTCTGTGCATTTATAACTTCTTCTTTTGTTTCAGATGCTAAAAAGTGGCGATCCCTTTCAAAGCAGGTGGGCAGTAATTCCTGTGTGGTCTTACAACCATACATTTTGTTAATTGATTTCATTTGTGATGTAAATGTAGAGGCACAGGAGAGTTTGATTTCTTCATTTTTGTCACATCAGACTCAGCTGAATCCAGAATCTCAGATACTTTAGCAGCTGTGCCTGTTTTGTTGGATTTACTGACTTTCTCACAAGCATGTGTCAGTTTCTCCCTCAGTCTATATCTGACTGCATTTCTTAGTGTCTAGGTGTAACAGGTGTATCCAAAACTGCCTGAAATACTTATGCCACTCTCCCCCTTTTGTGGTGTTTAAGTGCCTCTTACTTTTTTTTTTTCCATTTGTATAACTGCAAAAGGACTCTGTCTGTTTCCCTGTATTTTAAGTAAAGTACATTCATATTCGTGGGTGATGTTTGCTTTAGTTCAGGTCGAGTGTTTTAAAAGAACAGTTGCTTGGATTTTGTATGAAAATCTTACTGAAATCCAGGGCGACTTATCCTGGGCTTCAGTCAATATGAGCAGTGGTGAGTTATTTCAGCCACAAATACATTGCATGTCTCTCTCCAGCTCAGAAAACACTTAGTATTCATGCAGATGAGAAATTCTTGCAATAATCGTGTGTGCAAAATTTTATGGAGTGCTTGAATACTTCCAAAATCATTGTGGTAACTGAAGTTAAATTAACTGGTAGATTTGCATGTAGTTCCTTGTCTTTTATATTGATATCCTAGAGTTTAATCATAATCTGTTAACTACTTCATTAAATACTGAAATATATGCTTTTACATTTTTTAAACCTTATTTTTTAGGAACTGAATCAGATCCTTATGGAGACGCCACCAGTTTGGAAAGGATCATCCAAACTTTTCCGTAATCTTAATGAGAAAGGTGATTGAGGAGAATTTATTTTCCTGAACCAAATTATCACTCTATTAACTTTTTTGTGATGATGTACTTTAATCTGAGTCACATTTTCAAATATAAAAAAAGGGCTTGCTGGTGTTTTCTACATTTTACAGCATGGAAAAGTTCCATGTAGTCTCTACAGTGTTTTAATGATGCCATCTTACAACTAGCCTCTTTAAGTGACTGGAGACTCAGAGTTTGTTAAGCTGATGTTAGAATATTTCAGGTTCAGTTTGTTGCCATGAATGATCTCTGGACTATAGACAGAATATTCCAATAAAGGAACAATATCTCTTTACTTCTTTCCAATAGGTTCAATAATGTGTATACTTCTAAAGACAGTAGTGGTATCTTTTATCACTGAATAAGCATTTTGTACACAACACAAAGAGAGAAATTCAGAAATGTTATATATTCCTTGAAACTCTGCAGATGAGGGCTTTGATAGCTTTTAAAACTCACACTATTGGTAAGTGAAGAATCACTCCTGGTCTCCTCTGTTGTATTTTTTTCTTTCTTAATAAGCTCTATCGCTTCAAAACAAAAACATGTAGAGAAATAAAACAATGATGGCTTTATAGACATTTAAAAGCTATTTATGAAAAATAATCTGCGTATTTCTTTGCTTATATTCAGAATGGCAAAGGTCTGGTGGCACATTTGAAGTATTTTTAAAAGCAGACACAAGTACTTATAATAAAAGACAGACGCTTTATGGATGTTTAAGATGAGCACGCCAGCAACAGAATTCCAATCAAATGTGTGCGTGTAATTGATTAATAAAATTCAAATGCAGCTCAAATTTATTAACGGAGTAAGTAGTATGGACCTACTCTCAGAGGAGGCTCTCTAGTGCATGGAGGCACTCACTTTTTTTTTCTGAGTCTGCAGCCAGAACTCCGGAGAGGCAGAAATTGGCACATCTTTGCATTGTATCTCAATGTACTTCTTTGCTCTAGGTTGCTTTCTATAGAGTCAGAACAGTTGACTTTTGAAATATTAATTGCATAAAAAATTCAGCCTCAGAATCTGTTAAATCAATACATTATCAGATAAAAAAATGTACCTAGATGTTGCTTATTAAGTCTGTAATAAAATGTCTGCAACATGCGCAGTCTTGATTCAACAGTATCTTACTCCAGTTTTCTGCCAGTGAAGTTGTACAGAAGTTGATGGAATTGGTAGGACTGAAACTGTCAAAATAAGATGGTAAAATTAGTAATCGACTTTTAGCACTTGGATATCTTTTCAGCATGTTTTATGAAAAAGTGAGTTCTGTTGTTCAGTTTTATAGATCATATAAGAAAATATGATGGGTCTTATGACTGATAACATAAACTGGTGAGAGAAATGGAAATAGAATTCAGGTCTCCTTAGTTCTAATTTAGTCTTTATTTTTTTGTTTCTTGTTTTTTTTTAAACATGCACATATGAAGCAAGTAGCAAAAGCCTATGTCCATTTATTTTGCCATGGATTTATATAATTCAGCTGAGGCACTCAGATTTATGGCCATTGACCTTAAGTATTTATTACGTTTTACCCTTGAGTGCCCTCCTTCTCTTCTTTCTGATCTTAGTGTAAGTTTTTTTTTCCCTTCAATCATCATTTCAGAGCCTCTCTCCCATAACACTCAGAGCAATCAACCAGAACTATCTGTCTGCAACTACAATATGCCAGTACAAACAAAGGGAGAGAAGGCTTTCAAGGCCATTTATATTGCTTTCTTCATACCTGTGATGGACTACTTGACAATTGCGCTTTCTTCCTGTTTTACAACAAAGAAGGTGCCATCAAAAAAACCCCAAAAATATATATTTACATTTATTGACTGGCTATTAAAGAATGTTTTCCATCACTGAATGAGAACCTTTGAGGTATCTGATTTCTTGATAGGTGCTTGTCCAAACAGATTCAAGCAGGCCTTTGAAAACTTAATTTCTGCAAGCTGCTGTATAAAATCAAGAAGATAAAGCATAGAGAATGTGTTACTTAACTGCCTGTATTTCATCATTGCTAATCTTCAGTAATGTGTAAATTGAGGAAAAGAGTAGGTGGTATTAAAAAATTCATAGTAACTTTCCTAAGCAGATCTACTAGCAGTAATAAAATCCTGGTTCTGAAGGTTTAAATTTGCTCTTGGATCAAAAGATGGATATGGAAGTAAAATCCACATGAATGATACAATGTTTTGAGTTTTAATTGTACAGGTTTTTCAGTGCAAAAAAAATCAGATGACTGTTTACATAGTTTGTCACATATTCAGTTAAGTCAGATTTTAAAAGATATTTCAACATCCAAAGATGTGGCTGTTTTTGGAAAAACTTTTGCACCTGACTTGGACTGAAATCAAGGAGACAGCCTGCAACTTTTGAAAATCCCACCTGATAGACATCTTTACTCTCAGGCATCTAAATACTTTTTTTTTTTCACGCTTTTGAAATAATCTAATATTGCGGACTGACTTAACACTTCTGGTTTTGGAGGACAGACAAAACCAATTTGTTAGAAATCAGGAACAAGTTTTCCTAGTTCAGCCTCAAAGATCGTTGGAACTAAGGGCTTTTGGGAGAGCTGCAAGCTGTTTTCAATTCTTACTGAACTATGAGGTGCTTCTCTTCGTTGCCGCTCTGGACGTTCTGCGAGGTTGTCTCTTTAACCCTTACTCCAGAGCTAGAAAGGCACAAGTACAACTTATGGTCCCAGACATATTATTTGGGTACTGACTTCAGCTCTAATTTAAATTTTGCCTTAATCATTTCTGAAGAGTAAAAGAAGTGCCATTCTACAGTGTGGTTCCCTTTTATAATCTTGAAAAAAAACATGAGATCAAGTTTTAAGGTAATAGGTATTTGCAAAGCACATATTAAAGTCAAGAATTGTATTCCAATGGTGTGTATCAGGAGGAAGCACTATTAATGTTCCCGAAGTAAATGTTTTCAAACTGTTAAAGAGTATTACCATGAATTACTGGTGGGGTTCTTGGAAAGAAAATTGAATAAATCATTTATATTAGCTTTTAAGAGTTTAGCCAGATTCTGTTTAATGAGCTGTGCTCCATTGACTGTTGTTTTATGTGCCATGTTTAATGTACTCCTTCCCTGAAATACTAAAATAAAAACCCAAACAAAAAGCCCCAAACCATAGATTAATATTGTAGACCAATAACTTACTGACCAGGTTGAATAGTTACATGCATACAAGTATGATTATGCATATGCAGATGTACAAAAATTCTCCTTGTGTATAGATTTAGTGTTTTCAAGTTCAGGATGTGAAGTCAAGGTGAAATTAACATGGCGTAACTTCTTTTTTTTTTTTGTCTTCAGGTGTGATATCTTACACAGAATATTTATTCCTCTTATGTATTTTAACAAGTAAGTATTTTTGGAGAAAAAGTCTAAAGAATTCCTTACAATTTCAAAGCTCTGAATGTGTTTTTGTGTGTTAAATCACTTCCCCTCCCTGCATATATAAAACTACACTATACATCTCTGTGTCCGTCTGAACCTCTTTTGCCCTTCTGGAGTCTTATGTTATGTTTTATTTAAATGCATTATTATCTAGAATACCTTCTAGTGACTTTTGAGGAAGCTGTGCCATACTCTCCAGCTAAACCCCAGTTAAGAGCTTAAATTTACTTTCTTGTTTGAAATTCCTACAAAACTTGTAGCTAAATTTGCTGAAGTTCATAAGGGACAATTAATATAGGGAGAAGAAATACATACACATTATTACTGGCTTCTTTCACCAGTTAGTGCATAATGGGTAACATCAAAGAGTCAATGATAAATATAAAGTATTTATGTCAGAAAACACTAAAAAATTGAATAATTATTATTCTGTCACTCATAAAACTGAAGTAGAAAAACTTAAACTAAGCCTGATACAGACTTTTTTTTATATTTTAAGAGGTGTTTTCTGGGAAGAAGAAAAATATTTTTACTTGTCTTTCACTTGTATGTAATGAAATAATTTCTATTGGATTCATTCGTGGGTTTTTTTGGGACATGAACTGGATTCCTGTTATGAATCACAGCTGGAAGTTGACCCTGAACCCTTAGTATCTTCTACTATGGGATCAATGGACATTCTTCCATTATTTCTTTGTTATCTGAATGAACTTTTGGCCATAGTTTATTCATATTGCAAATCACTGGGTATCCCCAAAATGCTGCCTAAAGGCTTTACTTACAGTTACCTTCAAAGTTGCCATTTTCAGAAATAATTTAAAATTCTAGTCTGATCTCAAATTTCTATGGCTCTAAGCATGTAAACAACAAAATGTTGTGTGTCTTTCAGCATAACATTTATTTTGACCAGAAGTTGCATCCTGTACCTTTTTTTCAAAATCTTTTAAAGTGTCTTTTAGAGCACTGTATTTTCATAGAAAATTTCTTTTCTACATATCTGTGTTTGTAACATAAAATGGACTCTACCTGTGAACTAACACTCTTTTATGAGATATTATTCTTGGACGTTTAATGTTCTATTACTACTTTCATGAGCATGCCTTCTCTTTGAATAACATGGGTTATACTGTTTTACAGATGTTGTGATTTGCATTTACTATGTACATAAATATCCTGATTTAAATTAGTTGAGGGCCTGGCTTTTATGAAGGGACACCAAATAATTTCTTAGAATATTATACTTGCTTTCTTTCCAAGAAAATAAATAATTGAATGTTTGGCCTTTTTTTGGCAGAGCCACATGCAGGTTTTAGAATTGCTTTCAACATGTTCGATACTGATGGCAATGAAATGGTGGACAAAAAGGAATTCTTAGTGGTATGTATATGTGCAGTTTTTGATGTAATCTTGAAATTCATGTGATGATATCAGTAGTCATGAGAATACTATCTACATTGCTAGCTATTCTTCACTGAATGTAGTTGTTTATTTGCCTTATTTAATATAAATAGTTATTATAATCTAAACTGAAAATAGAAGCTTCTTCTTAGAGTGCACAGGAGTGCTGTATGTAATTATTTTTGAAGCTTAAGTCTAATTTTTATTCCAGTTCTTTTTAATTGCTACTGTAGTCACAGACAGCTAGGCTGTTAAAGTAATAGAAATGTTTTAATGGTTAGCAGACTTATTTAATTGCTCTAATGATGAAAGGACTTGTAAAAGAATCTTTTGCTGGGAGACCCCCTCACTTTGCCGATAATCGCAAGTGACCTAAAAATACTGACTGACATGTGACACTGTCATCTGTTTTGGACAAGATTTGTAATGAAATAAAACATACCATACCTATATCTAGTTCAGCCCATAAATCCATATGCTGACACAATTTGCTAAGCTGGAGTTCAGTGAGTTCTTGTTAAGGAAAATATTCCTAAAAGCGAAATTGACTTTGACCTGAATGATTTCCATGTGCTTTGGAGCAGTTGGCAGGATATCTAGAAGTAGATATCTTGGCAGTAGTTTGGTTGCATCCAAGGTTTTGTTACATTACTAATTCGAATGACAGTATTTTTCAAATTAGGGCTTTATTTATGTCTTGGAAAAAGCAGTTCTGTAAATTCATCTTATTTAAGCAGAGTTTTTTTTTTTGGGGTTGGAAATTTAAACAGTTCTAAAATGCCCAGACTTTGAAAGAAAAATTCACATGTTGTTGAGATTTGAAAATGAAGAATAATTTGCCACTTAAAGGAAAATCTTCGAAAATCTTAAATCATCCACTGTATATTCATTTTATCATGATAAATCTGATAATTGCATCTTAAAATTTGAATACTTCATAAGTTTTCAGGTACTAGGATCCACCAAGTTCAGGAGAATGATCTTTGCACTACCAAGAGGGCTATTTGCAATTTATGTTAATTTAATTTATTTTCTGATTTCAAAAGAAAGGGGAGGAATAATGAATGCCATTCTAAGTGAATGTCAGTGATTGATCATTTAAAAAAAAAGGGAAATGCAGAAAACTGACCACTCAAAGTTAGGGCTTCTGAGTTTACAATGACTATGTGGCCTTATGTTAAAAAAAGTGCACCATAAACCAGAGATCTCTAAATTGTTAGTGTCCATAGGCAGCAGCTGTCTGGGATTAGTACAGTGAAGCACTCAGTTATAGTTGTGAACATAGGTTTTGACATTTCTTTAGAAATTAACATTTAAAATTTTGTGGTTAGTGGTGTAGACAAGCTTTCTGAAGACTACACAAGGCCTTCATTTTCTACTGAACAAGTACAGATGATTAATAAAATAAAACATTTATAAGAATTGAATCAGATGTTGGAAAGAAGATATTTGTGTAAAAGACATACATTTTATTTTCATATGTTTTTGTGTAGTTGAGCTTATAAATAAATACAGTAAGTACACTGAGAAAAAGCCCAGTGCCTTACTGGAAAAGATGGAACTAAATACAAAATGAAACAGACACATGGAATGTATTTAAGTGCCCAATTTATTTAAAATAAAGACACCCTAATTTCCTGTGTGTGGTTTCTTAATTGAGTCAAATAAACCATGCTAACGTTAAGAAAATAGAAATATGGAAGAAACTCTCCTCTATATACTGAACTTCCGTCAATTCTCCTTTCCAGGGAAGTGAGATCTGAGGTTTAGGGGCTTGTTCTGGTGACGTGGCTTAAGCAGAACAGGTGTCTGCTTAAATTCCAAATTTATTTTGGAAAGTGACACCACTTGCAAATTGTGGCATGCTGGTCATTTCTCTATATTCTGTTATTGAATGTACACATCCTTGTATGTGCTAATTCTTAAAAAGCATCTCCTCCAGTTGGAGGAACAAACATTGGATTAATTAACAAAAGGAAAATAGAGGAAGAAGAAGAAAAAAAACCAAGCATCTTTCATGAGTCAATTAAACAGAATGTGGTGGAATAGACTGACAAGTTTGTTCTTAAAAGAAAAAAGGGCTTCCATTACTACAGCTAAATGGGAGGAAATTGAAGCAAGAGGCTTTGTCTTTCAGAAACTGATGCTAAGAATGAAATAAAATAAGCATGTAAAATGGAAAACAAGGACAATATTTAACTATGGATATTGCATCTTTCTTTCTAAGTATGCTTTTATAGTCCTTTTCATGTCCTGCTATGTATTTGTTCTCTGTCATGATCCCTGGCTGAAGTTTCTCCTTCTTCTGTTAGCAGACTTGGTGGATGAAAGAAAGAAAGTAGAATTTTCAAACATTAGATATGCTCTCCTCCACCTATGATTGTATTTAACTAATTTGTATAGATTAAACTTGAGTGCAACTGCTTCGTTAGGTGTCAGTGATCCTTCAAAAATTAGATCAGAACCCTTAAGTCAAAATGTTAGATCTGAAGTGAAAAGAACTAAAATATTGTGTAATAAAAGTAAATATGAAAATGGAAGTTGATTCAGTGATACTGCAACTGTGATAGAACTGGCCCCCAGAACATACATTTGGCATCTTTACTCACCTTGCCTGAATATGATGTATCATATCCTGTGTGCCTGGAAGCACGAGACTGTTCAAAAGTTGCCATTTGAACTCCCCCAACATTTGCAAAGTTACAGGCAGCTATCGCAAAATTGGTAGTAAATGCTATTCAGTTCTACAAATAAAGAGCTTTGAAGAGCTTCATTTAGGGATCACGTGTTATGTGATTCTTGAGGAAAAAGTATGTGTAGTGAAGAGTTGAAAAATACTTAATTTTTCTGATAACAGCTGTATTGTTTTTGTAAACTAATTCCATGGTGTTTGTGCTTTCCTCTTTGCTTATGTCATAGGGGTGAGGTCAGGGAACAGAAGGATTGTGTTGCCTTGTTACTGGAGATCTTGTTTTTGCTGCCTTCAGCAGTCAAACTAATTATCCTGTTTCAAACAATGTTCCTATGAAAGTACTCCTAGACCCTTTCTGCATTCACTTTTTTACTCACTGGAATCCTATAGCACTCTTTCTGAACAAAAGATCCATTTCCAGAAGTTTAGCAAGTGCTTTAATAATGCATGCAACAGAATCCTACTCCTTTTGCCTCTGTGGCAGGGGAAATAAATCCAAGGATGCCTTACTTTTTTTACTGATCTTTTTTGGTTTTTCAATTACTGCCACTCTTCTCTCCTGCTTGATGGCTTGTCACTTCACTTTTCACAAGGGATTTTCTTTCTATTTCTCTCTGTTCATTTAACATTTTCTTCGCATTGTTCTGGGTTGCAAACTGTGTAGTGCTCTACCCTATCATGACTCTTTCTTTGTTGGCATAAGTTACAGTAAGTTGTGCCTGTAGGTTTGCAAAAAAAAATTAGAAAAATTATACCAAGTTTTGTAAATTGTTCCCATATTCAAAAATAGGTATTGTGGCACACAAAATATTCTGGTCTGTATTTGCCTTACAGGAAATTCCAGAACTCAGTAGTCAATTTTGGAAATTCATAAAATGTTTTTTATAAATGTGTTTGCTACTTTATCACTAAGCACTGAATTCTTTCATTTCAATACCCCTGCAATAATTTTTTCATTGTCATACCCCCACAGTAAAGCCTGCTGATCCCTTTGTCTTAGTCATCTGCCTTCTCTGAAATAAAGATATCCTGAAATTTTGTTTGGAAAATTTCCTTCCAAAATTTATCACACACACTTTATTGTTTCACATTCCAATCCTTGTGGAGCTCTGTGTACATGCCATTACAGTATCAGGTTTTACCAGACTTCTGGTAGGTAAAATTGGGCCTTTGAAAGGGCTGCCACAATTGTGTCTGTATGCCAAGGTGTTTGCTTCTGAAAATACCATATTCTAGATAGGACAAATTTCTCAGATCAGGGTTTATTCCTTTTCCAGCCCACTTAGAGGATAACAAATGCTATGCGTAACATTACAACATTTTCACATGCAGTTTTTTAAAAGCTGAAGTTCTGGTAGAGATCTAGATGGTATCACAGTTAATACTGCTCTCTCTTTCTAAACACCGTGACACCGTTTTCTAATGGTTTGGGAACATTAATTGGTATTACTATAAATAAAAATAAATAAAACAGGTACTTGCAAAGAAAGATAAATACAATCCAGTTCTTACTCTGAAGACTTCACAAAAATAAATACGCTTAAGAATCTGTATGTTTGAAATCTTGTATTTGAGGTTTTCTCAGAAGTCACGTTTAAAGCTCTTCATGTTGAGATAGTTGTGAAAGGGGTATTTTACAAGACCTGAAGGTATTCTTTGAACAGACTTGAAAAGAAAGGGTACTTGATAAATTACTCTTGAGTAGTAGTTTGTTGCTGCTGAAGGGGAATGTTTCACCCCCACCAGGTGTTTCTACCCCTCCCTTGTGCCAGCAAGAGTAAGAACTGATAAGGTTGGAAACTAATGTGAAAAAAAGATTGATCCAGCTGACTACATAACCACACAGATACTAATTAGAACCTGACAAGAAAGGATGTGCCTTGAGGTGGTAAAAAAGGGTGGAACTTGCCCTTTTTATATTGGCCAGATTGGCTAAATAGGACGTTCTTAGTATTGTGCTCCCAAGTAGAATCGTTACCCTTACTTTGTGGAAAAAACATTTCCATTTTCCCTTTCTGTGTCATGGTTTAAGTCACAGAAGGAACATGAAGGCATGAGTATGAACAATAAAGCATCATTGAAACTGTGATATTTCAGTAAAGAACTGCATTTTAATAGTTTGTAATGTTCCTTATGATGAAGGATATTGTTATGCATGTGAAAACCGGCTGAATAAATATGGCTCACTATATATGCTCAGGCTCACTAAATATGAACAAAATGGTTTGGTTTTTAGCTCCAAGAGATCTTCAGGAAAAAAAATGAGAAGAGAGAAAAAAGAGGAGATGAAGAAAAACGTGCAATGCTGGTAAGTAAAATCAGAAAAGTTGCATCTCGTAGTTTGTTTGCTTTTTTTGATGTAGGACAAAATTATGTGTGTATATATTTCACTGATCAATTTTTTCTAAACACTAAATTCATATTGTTAAAAGAATATGCATAACTTTATATGTAGAACAAAGCAATATTTAGCCTAAACTGCAGTTACTGGGAGAAAAAAAAAGAGTAAGTGGTTTATATAAAGGAAAAAATAGTGTTTAAATACTGTAGTACATGTTATGACAGTAGCATTGATTCCATTTGGAGTTTAGAAGTCTAGGGAAAAGTGAATAGTAATGATCCAGTGTTAACGATGAGAGATCTCAGTGGGAAGACCAAGCTATACACTTGCTTTCAGAACTAACTGAAGCTGTTCACGTAGACCTACTGATCCTGATGCTTGTTATCAACATAGGAGTTTTAAAATAGATTATGAAATATTACAACTGAACTTAGATTTTATATTAAAATAAAATTTTTTACTCAATTATGCTTATGACCAATGCAAAATATATTAACCTGAAGAGATTTTCATAGAATATTGGGTACTCACATAATGACAAATTTGCATTTCATGTGAGCATAAGAAAGGTAAGTCAGAAATAAATGAGTCTCTGGTGGTTTTTCTGAAGGATAGCAGCAGTAGCAGATACGTATTTTACTGTTGGAGAAGTAAATATCAGGGACAAATCTCTGTCAAGCCCACAGCAGAAAAGAACCCATGTTCATTTGAAATTTGCATATTTATAGAAAAATTCCTTTTTATAAGAAACATTTTGACATACAAGCAGTGCTTCTCATAGTGTCCATTATACTTTTGCCAACATCAATGCTTGGTCTCAGTTCTTTGTCCCTGAAACGACAGGAGGTATGATTTTCAAGAATTAATACTTTTTAAACCTTCCCTGAAGAAAAAAAAGAAGGATTTTTTTCTTCCCACCCAGAGAGACTATCATGCTCAGCTTTTCAAAACTGTAGGTCAGTTGTTGAGTCTCTCATAGACTGTTTATTTTGAACAGAGGAAACTTGCACCTAAAGGAAGAGCTTTCAGAAAACGTAAAGATTGCAAAATGGCACATAAGTCCTGAGGGTAATCTCTAGAAATCTGTACTTCTCTTTTGAAAATTTCAAGAGTAAGATTGAAAATAAACCATTTTTTTCTTCACTGTCATTTTGAAAACAAATAAACAAACAAAAAGACTAATAATATATAAAGTAAAGGTTTGCTTGTCTTAACATATTCTGTTGTCTTTTTTTCCCCTTCTTTTGTCTTCATTCTGACGTGATACTTGGCTTGGCCCATTTTTGCTGTATGTCAGCGTCTTCAACTTTATGGATATCATACTCCTACTAACAGTGTATGTACTCTAATTATTTTCAATTGATGCAGTCTTCACCAGTGAGATGAAATAATATCCTATAAGAAAATTTACTTTATTTATCTTTTTCATCAAGTAAATTATTTCTGCTAATCAGTAAAAATGTGAGGAATCTTGACTTGCATAAAAGATTGTTGCATGCATTGTGAACATGCAAGCCTATCAGGAGGAAAGGTTGCTCTCTATTTATATAAAATGGAGGAAACAGTATTTTTAAGGGAAAGTACAAAATACATTTCAATGAATTATAGACATATTTTTAATTAATGTGTGTAAATTAAGTCATCCTGCATGAGTCATTTGATCCGTCTGTTTCCTTGTGTATAGTGTGAATAGTTAGTCAATTGAATCCTTTGCCTGTTTGTTCCCACAAAAAAAGGAACCTGAAGAGAGCTTTCCTATTTTTATGCTTCACTTATAGAACAAATACATAAGAACTTTCAGTGCTGAACTAGAAAAGGGTTTTACAGAAAATAGACCCAGTGTTACTTGGGTGACAGTAAACTGCTTTTCAATCATTTTGGAGGAGTGGGAAAGAGAAGCAGCAAGAGATGTTCTGAGGTTTTCAATGTCTTAATCATGACCTGATTAATTTTTGGATCATGGCAGAAGTAGAACAGTTTTAAAAAACAGACTGATTTGATGTTTGAATAAAAGAATTCGTCTAGTTGTGGCATTATTGTGATATTCAAAGTGAGGGGATAGAATCCAGGAGAATTAGATGACTAGTGAAATTCCAATTTTAAAATTTGTTTCTTTATATAATTATTCACAGAAATGCACAGATTTATTTCTTGTGAAGTTGGCACCTATAATTTGAGCAATATGCAGGAAGGAAGTCTTTGAATTGAAATGTGCAGTTGACATGATGCACATACTGCAGTGTTGAGAGAAAAATGTAGTATAATATGCAAGGCCTTATGATTCAAGAGATTTCAGATCAGGCTTTACTGCAGTGAAACTTGCTGGACAGTGATTGCCATATTCCTATGCTGCCTCCTATTTCAAACTGAAACCAAACTAGTTAGGTATTCTACTCATGTAATTTTCACCTTTAGTGAAAAAATCTCCTTCTGGACTCCAGCCAAGTTCAAGCATTTTATCAATATAATGCCCAGGTGTGTGCCATACTTTTTGCCCTCCTACTATCTGAATGGAGATCTCCATGCAAAGGAGACTCAGGTGCATAGGAATTCAATAAATCCCTCATCCCTGAAAATTGATACTTTGGAGTTCTATTTCCCCTACTGAAACAAGAAGTGTAGCAGCCTTTTGTTTCCCTTGATGTCCTGAGGAGTTGAAGATACCCAGATTCCACGGAGATGCAACCCTAAAATGTTTAGGATAGTCCAACATGCTGTTTCATGCATGAGGCCCTTCTCACTTCATCTTACAAATCAGTTCTAATTATTTTAGAAGTGTTGAGGTCCACAGGCCATAGAAAGCATATGGTGATGTTTTAAATGGGTTAAATATTTTAGGTATTTTCATTTGCATAGGTTAATTCTTACAAGTCATGTTCTGGTGCATACTGCATTTGTGTCTAAGACTGCTTTGGCATGTACTGCATGAGTGCTTTCACTGACCAAATGCCAGCCAGAACATGATAACTATGATGTGATGCATGGAATGAAAATAAAATGTGCATGCCCAGAAGTACTAATTCAGTTGACTAAAGTAACTCCAGTAAGAAAACAAATTCAGTGAATACTTAAAATAGATAATTACAGAATTGTATGCATGAAAGAATGAGGTCTTCATTCACATGGCAAGATAAGTTTGATCATTAGACGTGCATATTGTTTTCCTGATAAGTATGTTACAATTGAAGTTGAACTTATTAGGCTTGTTTTTTGCCTTTCTTTGTTGGTGTAATGACTTAATCATAAATATTAGATGAAATTAAATTTATGTAACTAGTTGTCTGGTGATATTTATATTTTGACAAATGAAAAAATTAATTACAAAAGTATTTAAATTAATATTTTTTGGCAAAACAGAATTGATAGAAATAATAGTGGCAAAATGCTGAGTTTAAATGGTGTGGTGGTCATTTTGATATGTACATTTAGTAAATATTTTCACTTTACATTTTCGCGAATTGATTTTGTTTGGGAAGGTGGAGTGTAGTGATACTTTTGGTGCAGCCAAGAGTATTAAGCAAATAGCTGTAATAGACCAGTGTTCCTTTCATTTACAAAGTGTCATGTAACTGGTTACAATTTCACTGTTTAGAAGCAAGAGAACCAAGCTCTGCTTTTGAAGATCAGTTAGAAAAGATTTTAAAGTTTATAAATGGTTGTTCTATTGTTCTTTGTTTTTCAAACAATTATGCTTCTTGAAACTGCAGGTTCTTAAAACAGAAGGAGAGGACCTTGTCCCCAGAAGCTATTGGGATACTTTGAGACGTAGCACAAGCCAAGCACTCTTTTCAGACCTTGCGGAGGTATAAAACAACCTCTCTGGTCCATAAACAGACTGCTATTTTATTTATTCTGTTCTGATTGTTTTCCTATTTTTTGCACCTTGTTTCTTCTTTTCCTTTTAATTACTTTTTTGTTTTAAACTTGAAAGTTCTCAGATCAGATACATTTGGTTCTGTGCAGTGCGATAATTAAAGGTTGTCAATTTCAAGAAAAAGCAAAGTTACCTTTTGAAAGAGTTGGAAGATGAAGTCCTCTTCAGTCCTCACTATAAGAAGCATTTTCTAACACTAATAGTGATGGCATTTCACAGTAAGAGAAGTAATTCAGGAAACCTTTGTCATTTAGGCTTGGTCCCGTGATATGACAACTTAAATGAGAGTTGTAGCCCTTTAAGTTTTTAATCTTTTTTAACCTGGAATATCAGTGCTCTTGTCTAGTCAGATAAGGAGACATAGAGGGAAGAGAAGGCTTCTCGTTTCACTGATTATTTAAGAAGCTTGGGGCATTGAGTTTTCTGAATGAAATGTCATCTTAATGTACAGTTAGCTGGAATGAATTCAGTCCCAAGTATAGATGGACTTAAGTCTGGTAATCTGTACACACGTTCAATTTGAAGAGAGAGAGGTTTTTTAATATCCGATGCCTCAGACTAATATCTGTAACTACAATGTAATGGAAGCTTAATAGCAGCTATACTCAGCACTGATTTAAATTCTCTGTAAAGTGTATAAAAAGCCTTTCTGCTCACTTTTAAATGATTTCATGAAGAAAAATCATGTTCTGTATTTTCTCCACTACAATTTCCCACTGCTCACCATAATTATTTTTATCTTGCTTGTTGTGGGCCAGCTGGCTTTCATCCCTAATCTTATCTCTCCCAGGTACTCTTGCATTTGAATAATACTATAGCAATTTGTAGTAAGAAGGTGGCATAAAGCAAGGTGACACTGGGGTCTGTGTTGTTTAATAGGCTTTTGAGAAGGCTATATGTAAGTTGAAAAGGAGAGTAAATAAGGTTTGTTGCTATGGGAATCAAAAGGTCTCTTTGGAGAGAAAAGTTATTTATCGCTACTAGTTTCTTTCTTGGACAGTGTATAATACTGTTCCCGTTCTTACTTCTTTAGCCATTACACTGTCCTGTTGGAATATGGCAGTTATCACTAAATTCAGTTTTGGGGTTTATGCTTAAATTACTAAGTGAAACTGGAAATCAGTAGGTTAGTTATCACTGTTGGAAAAATCAAGAATTAGCAGTAAGAAAGCTCTTATTAAATCAAATCACAATATACATAATTATTGGAACATCTTGGTAAAAGTGGAATCAATGCTTATAAGCATTACCTACTTTTAGTCAACCCTCGTTAATCAAGAAATTGAAATTAATTTTGCAGAATACAAAATAAATAGACTTCGTGCACTTCAGGTTAGAAAATTGAAAAGATATTGCCATTATGCAGCAAGGCAATAAGGTGATTGAAACACTTGTCTTTGGTTTGTCTCTTTACTTGCAGTAGTATTCCAGTTAGTGTAAAGGTAAAGAGAAATGAGCAGGATTTTATTCTCATTTAAATGACTGCAAAATATATTAGATCAAAATTGAGGCTCATATTTGTATACATGGAAATAGGTGAGGACATTTAATTTTCACTGATCTAAAATAAATAATAAATAAAATTCATTTTATCATGAAAAATAAATTATAGCTTTAAATGATTTTAAATGATTAAGGCTTCTGTTTTGATCCTCCACCACATGAGAGAGAGAATTTATTTAATGCTATCAGTGCCAAAGGAGCACAGGAATAGTTTTCAGTTGCCTGCAGTTCTGCAGAGAAGCATATTGGGTTGAGTTTCTGTAGTACGGTTTTTGTTTGGGGTTTTTTCATTTAGTGAGGCCAACCAAGTGGGAATTGTGAAAAGACTTAGAGATTGTATTTTTTTTTTTTGAACGGTTCTATAGATATGGTTCTTTAGATATGCTGAATGCAACCTAAGTCTAAGGTTTTGAAATGTTTTTGCAAGATGAAAGGCTGTAATTTAACATTTGATATCTTTTCAGTGTACTTGAGGGAAATTGTTTGAATGTGCTTAGGGATTTAATTGCTTAAAAGACATAAGAAATCGGGGTATCTGCGTTTCAGTATATTGTGTCCTGTAGTGGAGGATAACAATATTAAAAGACAAATAGTGATTACTTTTCTGAATTAGTTTGCTCACTTGAAGAGCAGAGCTGTCTTAATTGAAGGGCATGAAATATCTCTACCTCTATATACACTATGTCATCTTATTTCTCCCTGGAGAAGAATATGAGAATAAAGAGGAAGCTAGAGTACATGAAATACAATCTTGAGAATCCTAAACTGATTATACTAAAGAACAGAAAAGTCTCTCTCATTTCTTTAGATTGGATGTTGAAAGGAAGGGATTTGTGTTGTTACTGCCTTGTGTTTTCCCTTGTTACAAATACTCTTAATAAATATTGCATTTTACATTTTTTACAAAGCAGTATGTAAATTTGAAAATAATATAGTATATTTTAGAGAATGTAGATATGAAATGCTTTTTCATGGTACACGGTTTATCATGATGTTGAACTATTGCATATTGTTCAAAAATTTTTCCTGGTTTCTTCACTTAGAGTTTCTCTATTTATTACAAATTTATTACAGATTTATAGCCTCTTCAGTGAAGAAACAGAGTCAGACTTAAAGGACTCTGAGTGTGGCTTGCAGGTTTATACATGCAGATATTTATAGAGCTGTATAAACCATTTTCTATACTTATGGTAGATCCCACAGGTTTATAATCTGTCTTTATGGTGATAAATTAGTGCTGTTACATCTCCCAAATATTTGCTAGGTTTCTGTACTGTGCCTTGTTTTGTACTGTAACACTAGAGTCAGCAGGCAAACTTCCTAATGGGTGGTAGCTTGCCTAGGAACAGCAGAGACTGCTCTCCTGCTCTTTGCTTTTCATAAGGTCTTGTCTTTGTAAGAAAAATGAGAGCTTGGACAGGAGGTAATCCCTAAGCTGGTGCAGTAAGGAGACTAAATATATTACTTTTTAAATTTCAAATGTTGGCAGAAGCATGTTAATGCCAGGAGGACAGTGTCATGTTGGACTACCATGGCTTATTCAACAGCCTTATGTTACTGAATTATTCTTCTAACTCTTCAGTGTGTCAAGAGCTTTTTTTTAAAAGAAGTAAAATTAATGCATATACACAATAGTTAAGGGCAATGAATATGTAGTAAAAAAAGTGGAATGTTATGCAATCACTATACACAGGTGATAGTTACTTCTGTTTGGATTCCTGTTTGCAACTTTTGTTATTAAAAATGGTCAAAATCAGTTGGATTTCTCTTCTAATTCTGGCCTTCAAAGTCTTTTGTTATTTATTAAGGAAAAAGTATTAATGCATATTCAGAGATTTCAGTCCTGTGCAATGACCACAATCCAGTAGATGAGGAACATTCTTAAGAGAATTAATCCAAATATTGCTTCATTATTTCAAAATCTTTCACAATTCTGGTGTTTTAAATGTGTTTGTGCAATAACATTTAAACTGTAGTTATCTGCTACTTACAGAAAAGAATCATGTAAAGTACACCTAACTGATGTGATTTTGGAACACAATCCCATACTTACCTTTGAAATATAAGATTATATGAACTAATGTCCTTTAATTTCTTTGTAGTTCCATAGTAGAAGGGAAAGGAGATGGTGTACAAAGGGAGTTACGTTTATGGTTTACCTTAACTGAAAAGGATCTTTTTTTTCCTCAGGAGTCTGTTTTATTTTTCATACCTTTTCCCCCTTCATTGCAACTTCCATTACATCGTTTTGTTGGTTTAACTATTTTCTACTAAATGAAATTAACAGCTAATGCTATTTTTGTGTGAAAAATGCATGGCAAAATTAATGTAATGGATTTTAATACTAAAATCTTTTTTATTACTATGAACATAAAATACAAACTCTTTTAATAGAAAAGTCTATTATGATGATAGGCATTCTCAGATTATACTTCTGTATCTGATCCAATCGTGGCCTCTAATTTTTTTTATTCTAATATTTAAGCGTGCTGATGATATTTCAAGTTCACTGTCAGATACTACACTGCTTGTACACTTTTTTGGCAAGAAAGGAAAAGCTGAACTGAACTTTGAAGATTTTTATAGGTGAGTCTCAACTTCATTAATTCCTTTTAAAAAATATTTGTATAGTTGTTCTAATTAATATGTATTCTGTTACTATACACATAGCTTATGCAGGTATGATTGTATAGTTTATGTTCCCTTTGTGTGCGTTATATACACAAAGAGCAAATTAAAACAAGAAGTGGCCCAACAATAAAAAGTCCTCTTCCAATGCTGCTGCATTTGCAAATTTTGTTAGCACTTGTGTGTTCAGTTAGTTTGGGGTGGAAAGGTTATACCCCAGCCCTGTTCTTATTGGTAGGTAAGAACTTCTTTCTTGGTTTTGAATTATTTATATCTTTTCCCCTTTTTGTCAGTGCTTTAAAAAAAATTCGTTTGCATCTCTGCGCTGAGGAACATATTTAAATGCAAAGTTTTTCTGAAGATGCCATTCAGGCACCTTAGAACAAACTTAGGGTAAAAGTTAAAATACAATGGAAGCTATTGGCTTAGTTATTGTGCCAGTAAATATAGAATTTAAAAAAACAGGGAGGGTACCATAAAAACAGAACCATAAAACTGTATGCTTCTGTATAGTTGAAAGAGATACAATGTTTAGTTATTGCTTCCCCAGTAAATACTCCCAATACCTATTGTCTTTATTGTTATCCCTTCGCTGTGTATTCCAATCAACCAGAAGTTTGCAAAATATTTCGCCTTAAATGAAAAGTCCTGAAAAGTATTCAGTATTTTACATCATATAAAAACTGTATCATTAAGTGAAATCATGATGTAAGTTCAAAGTAGGAAGTAGCAAAGAAGGTTGTGTTTCAAAAGGCATCTTGTTATAATGCTACGGGTTGTGGTTGACAATCAGCTGAACTTGAGCTCCCAGTGCACTACTGTGACCAGAGAGCTAATTTCACCCTTGGTTGTAGGACTAGGACATCACACAGAATCAGGGAAGTTATGTTTCCTTTTTATGGGCAGCTGCTTTTATATTTGGTGTTCAAAATATACTAAATGGGTTGTTAAGTTGGGAAGAGTTTATAGAAATATCATAAGAATAGTGAAGTATTTTTAAAAAAGGGTTAGATTGAAAGACTGCAAGCACTCATCATACTTGGCTTGTTACAAAGGTAAGGTTAAATTGAAAACTGTAAGTAACTACATGGGGAATAAATTCTGGGAATTAATTTAGTACCATGATGGAATTTTGAGTTTAGCATATACAAATAAAGATTCATGAGCCACTGAAGAAGAAAACTGGGCAAACACAAACTAGAATTAGATTAGAAATGTAAGTATCAAGTAATTTTAATCCATACTGACACATTTCATCATTGTGTTAAGACTGTTGTATTGACTAGAAAATATGTCAGTATAGATAAGGGGTTTACCAAATGTACCATCAGTGCTGCAAAAAGAGAACTAATTTGTGTAACAATATTTGGCTCATATTCTACGAGTCTTTTAAGGACATGAATAGTAGAAATATAAAGTATGACAATTTCTTCATGTTTATGTTTGTGTTTTAGATTTATGGACAACCTGCAAACTGAGGTTCTAGAGATAGAATTCCTTTCCTACTCTAATGGGATGAACACCATCAGTGAGGAAGACTTTGCCCATATTCTCTTGAGGTATACAAATGTGGAGAATACATCAAGTTACCTGGAAAACATGCGCTGCAGTATTCCTGAAGAAAAGGTAATTGTTTAGCAGTGGACCACAGCATGCAGTCCCAGTGTCATTAAGATGAAAACATACCTTTGTTGGACTGAATTACTTAGCACCAGGATTTTATTCTGATCATAAACTGTGTGCCTGGTTTTTCAGATTACTTGCTGAATAAAAAGTAGAAGAGTAAATAGCACAGAATTATGTTCCATAGGATTTAGCTAGTAATATTGATGAAGTTTAGATAGAAGATAAAAATACAGGTTAAATTGCAAAAACCGTAAGACATTAAAAAGAAAAATTTTCTAGCAATGAATTATTAAAAAAACCCTTCCCTTCCCTTCCCTTCCCTTCCCTTCCCTTCCCTNTTTTGCAGATAGAGCTAAAACTCTCCTTCCTTCCTTCCTTCCTTCCTTCCTTCCTCCCTTCCTCCCTTCCTCCCTTCCTCCCTTCCTCCCTTCCTCCCTTCCTCCCTTTCTCCCTTCCTTCCTTCCCTCCTTCCTTCTTTGCACTATCGCTGGAGTAGCATTTCTTTAGAAATAACGTCACATTTTATCTTGTTGTTTTATAGTCTTAACAGTGGATTGCTTGTAATTATTGTTGGATGTGTGGGTTTTTTAATGACTGAAGAGACATGATAATGTAAACAGTAATGATAATATAAACAGTATAATATAAACAGTAAAGGTCATCAGATAGATAGTCATTGATTTAACAACAAATATGTTGTCAGAAGTGTATCTGAGAGAAATGTAGTACCAACTATGCATCAGTGATAATCTGTAGGATAACGTTAAAAGTAGCCCTTCAAACAAGGGATGTTTTGGATAGACTTCTTCTGTTTGTGTTTACAGAAGGAGGTCAGCTTAATCTGTCCTAGAAATCTAACTCTTTCAATAGCTGTATCCTTTAATAACATTGACAGCAGAGCTTGCAAAGAAAAGTAATAAATCAGTTTGAAACATGAGTTTGGGTTTTTTTTATTTGAGAAATGATACTGCAATTTCAGTCTTCACAATAAGTAAGATCAGTCAACTGACCTGATAGAAGCACACTCCGAAAAATCAACAGTTTTCTGTTCAGATATCTGGATTATCTGATTATTCCTGTGGTTGTACAGGAGTTAGGGCCACTGAGAGTTAAATATAGCTGGGAAAGCAGGGCTGTCTCTTTCAACCAGATTAGGTGTAAGATGAAGAAGTAAGATTGGGATCAGAATTCCTGCTCAGTCACCGTTTCCAAGTTCCTGGTCTAGCTGCTGAGGCGCTCAGATCGAACTGCCATAAAAGGTCCGTGCAGCTTACAATATTCAGAGCCAAGACAGTGCAACAGAACTGCTGTAACTGCATGGTTCCAGATGGAAATCTAAAAAAACAAACCCACTCACTTTCGGTCTGGCATAGAAACAATGATGTAAGTATCACTTGGGAAACTGAAAAATAATGATAGTTGTAGGTATAGAGAAATACTTTGAATGTCAAAGGTGAAGTTAAGTAAATATAAGTACAGACATTTTCTTTTGAACACAAGAAAGTATTCTTTGAAGTTCATCTCTAAGTCTTCCAACGTCATAGCAAGTATTCCACTGTAATTTCCTCTTATTGGTCTCTGGTGGGACCATCAGTTAAGGAAAACTTACATGTAGAAAGCTTTGTCACTCAGTTACAAATTCGCTTTTATGCTGTGTTCTGGGAATGTCCTGGCACTGGACTGGTGCCATATATCTGGATGTCATATGCTATACCTCCATTAAGTGAAACAAGACATTGCTGTTCTTCATAACTTTGTATCATTGGCTTGGTAAATGTGCTATCAGTACAGTGGAAAAAGTAAATCCCTGTGACATCTCTTATGCTGGCCACAAGCTTTTGAGAATGAGACTTGGCCTCTTATTGCCATGGAGGTGTTGTTCAAATGTTGTTCAACTGTTGTCACATTTTTTACTCTTGTCGTAACACTATAATTTGAAAATTATAAAACGTGCTCTCTATTGCATGACAGTGATATGCTGCAATACTAATACTAACCAGGGGATTCCATTTAGAAAAAAACTTAGTCAAGTCTGCAAAGGAATAGGCCCCTACTCTCACAGCTGGTGATGTTAATCTTTCATGGTGCTGTACAAAGAAGCCCCTAAAGCAACACGATGATCTTTTGTAGTATTTTAGTCATGTTAAAATGTTCAGCTGGCATGCTGCCTGCTCACAAGATGTTTTCCTCCTTTTACTAACTAGATGCCAAGCAGTGATTCATTTAAGCTGGCATCATGAATTACTACGGATATCAGCTCCTGAAGAAAGTCTGTGCATTTTTAGCAGCATTGGTATATTAATCTGAGTTTTCTTTGCTGTAGTAAAATCTAACCTGTCCATATAAATAAAAAATTTAACTTCCTTTTTTTGTCATGGTTTAATCCCAGCCATTGACCAAGCCCCACAAAGCTGTTCGCTCACTCCCCCACCAACAGGATCAGGGAGAAAACTGGAAGGGTAAAAGCCAGAAAACTTGAGGGATGAGAAAGAGACAGTTTATTAGGAAAAGCAAAAGTCATGCATGCAAACAAGATTTTTGCAGTAGCCTGACCTCTTACACTTATTTTTTGCATTCAGAATTTTTACAGACAAATTGGTGCACATTAAGGATTTGTGAGCCTAAAAATGTCAGCTCAAGACTTTGGTGGATGTTTTCTACACTGGCTATTTTGCCCCAGTACCTGAGGGTCCTGGCTGAGAAACAAAGTTTCACTGATCTAGGAATTTCACAAATGCATGACAGAATTATTCAAGTCCCATAGAGTTTTCAGTCTAAACACAGTGCAAGAACTACAACTTGGACACATAAACTATTAGTGTCAAATGCAATGAAACAAAAAGACAGTATTGATAATATTAAATTTTTAAGATAAAAATTTAAATAAGGAGGTGGTTCTACTTGTGTGTATGAAAGTTTCCTCCCAATTGCGAAGGATCTGCTTGTTGAGAAAAGCAATTCATGATGGAGATGGGCCAAGCTCTCCAAAGAATTTATAAATCTTAGCTAGCACTTAGGTAGGATCACTTAAGCAAGAGTTTACCTCTCAAGTGTGTGTAGACCTATTAAATTCTTGTATTATAACAGTATTGTGCTGCTCTCCACATTTTCCACAGTCCTTGCTGTTTCATATGGGTTTGCATACAACCTCTGCCATCTTCTCCTCTGGCACAAACCTATGTTTGTCTGTTTTCTGTGTCCCACCATACCTTAAAGTCTATGTACATGTTTGAGGAGAGACATAGATCAATGTTTTAGTTTGAACAGAAAGGCTCACAGGTCTTACTATTGCCTTCAAGTATATTTTTAGAGACAAGTACTTAAGTAGGATAAAAGCAAATGGAAAAATAGCCAGGAATTATAGTTAAAGGAGTCCAGGGAGAACAAGGTTTGACAAAGAATGCCATTCCATGTTCAGAATGGTTGAGACCAATGGGAATTTGATACAGGCAATGGTCCTGGCTTAATTCAAAGTCTCGTTTTCTGGTCTCTTTCAAAATTGATTTAGAGATAATTTATCAGATCTTTGGATCTCTAATTAAGATGAGAGAAGAGCAGAACAAATATCACAAGGAATGAAGATAAAGTAAGCTCTTCTACCAAGAACACTTTCAGTGAAACTTTCAAAGATTTTCTAAAATCTGGTCAAAATGCAATAGATTTTTTTAAAAGCTGGACAGACCTTCCAGTACTTGATACTTGGAGTATCAGCTGAAGAGACCTGGGTGTCTAAATCTGGATACATAAGAATGTCACCTTAAAGTACAGGCTTAAGGTAGATCATAACATATATTTATGAATCCATTCAATTTATTTATATGAGCACACACACTCATATATATATAATAGTGGTTTGCAGGTTTTCAGTAGTAAACATACTCCTATGTTCATCCAAACCTATGCTTTTTATTCTCAGTATTGACTATTGTATTGTAATAATCCTGGAATTCTTAAAATTGCCCTCAGCAATGGAACAGTATTTTCGACTGCTCTGATGAGAATTGCTGTCTTGTTGCAGTCACAGAGAGGAAAGACATACTGCATTCCTCAAGAAACTCCAGTTCTCTACTTTATTGACTTTTACTACAAATCCCTGGGTTTTTTTTTTAATGGGTGTGGTATCTGTTCTTAAATGAAGTAGACATATGTAATTGCAAGGTTTGTTTATTCAGTTGTTATTACTGCTGATAATTCTTACAGTGCATATTGCTCTCCTGGTTTTTAGGGTATCACATTTGAAGAATTTAGATCATTTTTTCAATTCTTGAACAATCTAGAAGACTTTGCAATTGCAATGCAAATGTATAATTTTGCAAGTCGTTCCATAGGTCAAGGTAAGTATCTATATTTTTACAAAAATCCATTGATACCCATATAGAACTGTTGACAAAAATGCAAATATGTTTTGTATTTCCTAGTTTGTAGTTTTAATATTTCCAGTAAAAGGCTGAAAATGCTAGGACTCCATCTTTGAGAGGAGAAGGCTTGGTCATATCATGAGAGATACTGTGCAAAGTCATGTAAGTGGTGGACAAGCTGAATGCAGAATAGTTGTCCATCAAATCCTACAATCCAGGAGTTAAGAGACACTTGATGACACCACTGAGAGATAGATTAAAGCAAACAAAAGCATTTCTTTGCACAGTGAGCATCTGAAACTTGGCCTTCTACAAAGGCTGTAGAAGAAAACAGTGTCACAAGATCCGAAGAGAGATCAGATTTTTAACAAATCAGTAAGTGGGTACTGAAAGAACTAGGCATGTATGACCTACTAAAATCCTTAATAAAACAGTTGTGATGGTTGGAGTGCAAGGTGAGCAATATGCAAAGTGGTCAGACTTTCATGCTCTCCTCAAGTAGCCTCTTCCTGGGTCTGACCCAGTAACACTGGCATGGTCCTACCTCATGTGCCCTTACCAAGGGATTGTATCATTTTCTCTGTGCTCTACTTCTTGGGTTCTGTTTTGTGTAACATAATTAAATGCCATATATGTGACATATGTTTAATTATAATATGATTTTCTAGTTTTGTTATTGCACATAGTATAGTATATGGACAGTTATCTTCTGTGTAAAACAATTGGCACCAATGAAGGAGTGTTGTTTTATATCAGTTAAGAACTACTTTAGAACTGTGAAGTTCAGTCCTAATTTTCACTTCTTATTTTTTAAGTATTTAAATGTGAAAACTCAAGTTAAAAGTTTACTTGTATTTCATAATATGCTGTTCACAAAGTACCATTAAATTCACTTTTTAATTTTTTTTTTCTGGTGTTCTCCTTATGCAGATGAATTCAAGCGTGCTGTGTATGTAGCCACAGGTGTGAAGCTTTCACCACATTTGGTGAACACAGTGTTCAAGATTTTTGATGTCGACAGAGATGACCAGTTGAGTTACAAAGAATTTATTGGCATTATGAAAGACAGACTCAATCGAGGGTTTAGGGTAAGGATTCTAATTTTTATACTTATCTTAGTTGACTTTTCTACTTACCACTACTTTAGCATCTGTAGATTTCAAACCAGCAGTGCATATGTTCAAAGACATACATATTATAGAAATACTGAAGCAACCTGTAAGATAAAATCCTTCTTAAATTCTTGATTTTTTTTTTTTGTTAGAAAGCAATACTTCGAGAACATGATGTACCTTTATAGTGGGCAAACCAAACAGGAGATGAGAAGTCCCCGTACACTGTCATTTCTTCTGTATTGTGTGATTAATAGATAAGCATTAAGAATTCTAACAAGGGCAGCAATTATGTCTGTATTGCTTGCAGAGAAAAGAGAATTTGTCTCTCTCAAGCTCAGGAAGTTTAGTTAAAGGTCAACTCTAAAGGCTCTTCTAAAACATTATATAAAATACCAAGTGCTCATAATGACAGTTGGAAAGACTTGCAGCAGAAGGTAGTTTTAATTTTCAAATAAAGAATTAGTGAAGTGGTGTTGAACAATGCTATGTTCTAGTCCAGAGTTGATTTTAATAATTAAACCCTGTATCTAATATATTCAATTATAATAAGCTAGAGGGCAGGAAATTACTTGCAGTCATTTTTTTTCTTCATATGACAGGTGTTAAAATTTTTAACTAAATGTAAAATGGTGTTCTAACTAACAACCTTATTGCTTTACTGCTTACACATAAAGCTTAAACTGTATTATGGTTCCTGAAGTCACATTTCAATATGTTATTTCTGTAATTTTACTTAATTTTAGTTAGCTTCCTAAATGTAATTTTAGAACTTTCTGTGAAGTGTTGAGTCTAATAGTTTACTTGTTAGTTCTGTAATATTATGATCAAACATAAAATGTGGACAATAACCACTGCGTTTGTAACAAACTTATTTCCTTGTTGGTCCTCAATTCCTTTTATTATGGTGTGGTAATGATGATTGTTTCACAATTGTTTCAAGCTGTTCAGCTATATGTTTTAATTGTTTACTAATTGTAAATGTGCAGTGTATGTTAATTTAACCAGAAAACAGTCTGCTTACTAAGTAATTATTGTATTACATGTTTCTATTTCACAAAATGCATGACAGAAATCACGTATAATTCTTAAAAATCTGTATCATCCAGCACTCTTCAGTCTTATGTGTGTATCTTGCTTTTGCCTGGACCACTATAAAATATTCCAGTGGACTGCAAAAGAACTATAAAGAATAGCCAATATTCAGATGAATAATAGCCTTTCATAAATTATAATTCTAATTTAAGTTAAATACTAGAAATCTCCTGGATTACATAGGAGATAATTGTGATTTGGTCCTGTAGTTCAGTTAAATGTATTCTCTTCACTAATCAGTAGTATTCTAAGACAATTACAGTACTAAACTGAGAATTTACAATCCCCAGTAAGTTTTCCTAAGTGTCACACAAACCAAATTTTTCCAAGAGTGGATAGTAGTAAAAAATCTGCAAAAATTTGCCTTCATAAAAAAAAAAATCTGCAAAAATTTTGCCTTAATAAACATCTCCCACCCACTGCAGTCTTGGTTTAGAATGAAAAGCAGAAAATGCCTAAGAACCTTTCTCCCAGAACAAATTGGTGGAAAGTGTCATTAATTGCTTCCTTTTGTTTGTACATTGAAAGTTACGGAGTATTTAGTGTGTCCAAAACAAGTAAAATTTTGCCTGCTTGCTCCTACAATGTGGAGGGCTCAAATGTCATCTTGTGCTAAATCAAAACTAACAAATCACTAAGCTTTTCTTTATCAATAATTGTGTTTTGAATCCATATTCAAAGAATCGGTCAGTTCCATTATACAGATAAAAGATCGTAACAGCTTTGGCTTATTCAGTATTTTGTAGCAACATAGAAATCTGGGCCATTAGAAATCTGAACCCGTTTATGAAGTATAAATGCCTGATTTTAATGTTATATATTCCACAATTAATGTCTGCCAATTAATGTAGTGTCTGATTATCTTTCTAAAAACATCCCAAAATAACAATTTCAATTAGGCCTATGATTTGAAGAACGATTTTACAATTAACATCTTGTACTTAGCAATTCAACCTTTTTAAAAGTTGTTTCACTAAAACGTTTGCCCAGAATCTTGATGGCATAAGAATTTGGTACTGGGACCATGTATTTTAGGAAAGGGAATTTTGTGGTTATATAGCCAGACTAAAGCAAACCTATTTAAGAGCCAAGAGTTACACAAGTCCAATGAAAACGCAGTTCTGAAACGTCTGTCAGTACATACCAGGTTTCTCCTATTTAAAAGCTTAGCCTTGAACTTAGAAACTTCAGAAGGGTCAGGTACTTCCTCTTATAAGAACACAATAAATGTTCATTTTAATACAGATTTTAGATACGTTTTTGGAAAAGACTTTACCAAATGAAATTTCTCTTTTTCTGCAATTTAGTAGCTTAACCTGAAACCTTGTTTTTGTTTTAGTGGTTTGAAGCAAACTCATATGTTAAGCTGCCATCAAGTGGTCAGTCAGAGTATTGCCATAAACTTACTAAAAACGTTCAGACATGAAAAGCTTTATCTTTGCTTACCATTTAGTTAAAATAATTATTTCCCTTTTTTTTTTCAAATAAAAAAATATATAAGAAGATCCCCTTCCCTTTAAAAATTCCATTTTTAAACTGAAAGACTTGGAACTTAATGACTAAATGATAAACATTTTGCATAACACATACTGTACTGTATCTCCTAGCTATTTGTCAATTAAAGCCATTTTTTTGTATTTTCATGATACCGTTGTCTTATGCTTACCCCTGGCTGCCTTCACATATTGTCTGCATCTGCGCACTTCTCCATCTTCTGCTCCACAGGGCTACAAACCTATACAGAGGTATACTACTTTCAAATCCTGCGTGAGGAAGGAGCTCTATAGCAGATAAATGACGGTATGTGTTAGCCACCAGTCTGAGTGTGCTGGCATGCCTGCAGGAATGGCTGAATGTTGAACTGTCACTGCTTTGTTTCCTGTTCCAAAACTCAGGAATAGGTTATATGACTGCAAGCAATGTAGTAGCTCAAGGCATCACATTGTGTTTTTGACTGAAGCAATAGAATTTTATCCTGGAGCCAGTAATGACTGACTCACACTGTCACTGTTTTGTAAGCCAGCTGCGATTTCGTACTGTGTTTGAAATAAGGAAAAGTATTCTTTCATGGTTTCTGTTGCTGTTTTCTGTCTGTCCTGTTACCTCTTCTTAAGTAATTTCTCAGGTACCTATAGCTAATAAGTATTTACGAAGGAAGATTGTAGAGGCAGATTTTTCTGACTTTTAGTGACTTGATTCTAATTTGATTTCTGCTGTTACATTCTTGAAAGCAATAATGTACTTTTGGTTCAATTAATGCTGTACCAGCAATTTTGAAAAATCAGCACTGTGTCCACACATGACCACCATGGCTGTTTTCACATATCCACTATATGAATGTCCATTCGTACAATTCAGTTGTACTGTGGGTTTTGGAGTGAAAATTGAGGTGCACGGATTCTGTAGCCATATTGTGAAACTGTCTGTCACACAGTGGACACAGCAGACACTGTGTTAGTAGACATTTCTCCTCTTACATAAAGCAAGAGTTTGTTCCTTAGAAATTTAGGGTGTTTCCATGTAAAGACTTTCAGGAGTTGCTATGAAGGCTGTTGACTCCCAGATGTGTTTTTTACAGAGGGGAGGACAAAGAGATGTACACCATGACAAGCAAGGCCCCATGGCCTGTGGTCTGCTCTGAGTGACCCTGTGAGGGGTACAGCACATCTCATGCTCCTGAGCCAGAAGGGTTTGACTGTCATTCCCCTGCTGTTTTTAATTCTGAGGCACAATATTAAGCTGAGATTTTGTGTTCAATAACCATCTTCAGATGGCTCTGTACATTGTCACATTGGCCTCTGGCCTTCTGAGTCCTCCTCTGTTCTGTCATATGCCTCTCTGAGCACTTGTATGCCACTGAGGGCACTGGGCCTCTGGTTTTAATCCTTCCTCCCTAACTCTGAAATTGCGTGTCAGGAAAGCAAAGCAAAGCACCTAGGAACCTGTTTATCTGGGGGGATGGCTGGCTTCCACCAACAGTGTAAAATCTGAGTCTGTAAGGATGAGAGATGGGATCTCTTTATCCAGACTGGTAGCCCGTCAGCTCTCCAGCCCCATAAGTGTTTTCTTTTGTAGACCCCTGCGCAAGATAGGCAAGGGAGAGGGAACATATCTGAAGTATTGACCTGTTCCTGTGGCGCAGCATGTCATGTAGCACAAACCGTGTTCTTTGAAACTTCTCAGATCTCTCTTTTTCCAGTGAAGTGCCACATCTTTTGAACAGGCTGGTTCTTTGAAATTCAGCAGTAGAGATGGCTTGGGGCATGTCCAGGGGTACACAGCTGGTTTGTCCTACTAGAAAGATGAGTTCTGTTTGATCTGCACATGCTCTTCCTCCTGTAGTGTAACATTTAACATCCATAGGATTATGTCTTTATTATTTTGATTAACTATTAACACTTTTTAAATTATGCTTCCTTTTTAGTATTGGAAAGCTAATACTGAAGCATTATACTAATATGTGAGGGACAGAACAGGAAATTTGATCTTAACAAAGCATCTGGTTTCTCCACCTTACTAATGGGAAGTGTAAATGACTAATAAAGTAGTTTAAACAACATTTTAGTAATCCAAGTCACTAGTCACATGAGAGGAAAGTCATGGCTTTAGCTTAATCTTTTGACTTTCAAAGCTTCCTTTCATCTTTTCTCATGTATTTTTAAAAATAGTTATTAGGAGTACTTTGTCTTTTTGTCAGAACCCACATTGTAGTTGCATGTCAAGTATTGTTTAAACTGTAAACTTTTCAAGATGTGGAACAGCTCTTGCAGGAAATTGGCAAAATGCTACACAGTCATGATGCTTCCCTAATAATGTCAGTGAAGGGTATGTCACCAAGTGGAAGAAAATGCAGTGACACAAAGGAATCCAGTATCTAATCAACAAACCTAATAGAATTATCTTGGTGACAGAAAGAGAGACTGTGGTAAAAGCATCAAGTGTATATCAACATCTTGTCAGATATAAATTCAGGCACTAAATTAATTCATATGCTGAGATGATGTAAACTGGGAAAAAATGTACCATGGAGATTTATAAAGGGAGATGTTGTTCATTCTGTATAAAGTCATTCTCAAAAAAATTTGAATTATAGTACGTCTACACTACCCATTTGGAGACAGAAGAAACCAGGTTAGTTGTCAGGGCATGGACTTGGCTACAGGCAACCTCACTGAGTTAATGTAGAGGCTGCTGGTTATTTACCTGGCTGTTCTTCCCACCTGGAGCTCCTGGATGCTAGTAACAAAAATTATTCTTGTACCCAAGCTTGCTTGAGTAGATCTGTATCAAATACCTGTTGCCTGTGCACTGAAGAATACAATGTAAGCCTTGTATATATAAAATTTCCTCTTCCCTGCTGACACATTAGTTTGCTACTGCTCTTCACTTGAGCAACTGCTTCTTGTCTCTTATCATGAGTCAGGATCACAGAATTGTTAAGGTCAGGAAAGACCTCTGAGATCAAGCCCTGGCATTACAGTGACATAACAGTTGTTAAGAGTTCCTTTTTGTGCAAAACATTGCATAACTCATAATATTTCTTCAGATTTGTTGTAAACTTCTACCAAAGTTTGTTGAAAGTGCCAGTTAATGGAAATGTGAACTTTAGCCAAGGCATGTGATTTGGCGAAAATATGGAGTAGAACCGAGATAGTTCTGTCTTTGCCATACATTGTGGAGTGAAAGTAGATTTACATAATTCTAATATAATTATTTCCCATTTAGTTTATAAATTGAAAAGATAATAAAAAATGGGATAATTTGACTTGAAATTGAACCATTTCAATGGGTAATTAAATTTCAGTCTGATGTCCAAAGAAGCACATAAATATATATGAAATACAAAAATCAGCTGCAACTACATCCCAAATGCAATGCAACTACTATTAGTTTTTCCAAATATAAATGTACAGTTCATTGTGCTTTGAAACATTGTGCTTTTCTTTGGTAAATGTAGAACTCTGGTGAAGGAGATTAAGATACTTGGCACGCTTACCACAGATTATACCCTACTTTGCATCTGCACTCTGACAAGCGATAAACAGCACATTGTGCTGTACGTCACATATCTCTAAAATGCACTAATGCCATTACTCCATTCCAATTCTTTACACATTGCCGGTGTAAAGAATGTTGTACCCTTATAATAAATAATGAAAACTTCTCCTTGGGGAATAACTGTACAAGCTGTGTGTGGCCCCTGCAGGACACACAGCCTGACTCGGCATTGGCAGGTATTCCTTTGTACACACTGCAGGGAGAACTGAAAAAACGTGTTTGTACAGAACTGCCTAACAGAGCACAGAGGAGAGCTCTGCTTTGAATGTCTTGTGGAAGGATTGTCTAGGAAATTTCTAACAAAGCCCTTTCAAAGTTAATTTCCAAAAAGGGGTGCTAGAGACCAACTCATGAAGGGATTCAAGTCCATCTAAAGTTAGCTAAACTATTTGTGTGCTCAGTAACTGTAATAGATATTTAGGCCATAACTGTGATTTTATTGACCACTGAAGTGTTGAAATTAACTACTATTTCACAAATGTAAATCTAGAAATTAATTTCTATGTACTAGTAATTTTCTGAGCATCTTAAGACTTTTTGTATTAAAATAACTGATTTCTAGATGTTCTAAATATTGTGGAGTTTCAAAATTTCTGATTAAAAGCTTTTAGGAGGTAATGGTTAATAGCTGAAAAGAGTACCTTGAGACTGACTGAGGAAGGAAATTTATTTTGAAAAAGACATGAAAAACTGAAGCATGGATTCAGAACCTCATTTCCAGCCATTTCAACTATAAATAGCTGTCTTTTGTAAACACTTCATTCTGTCAAGTGAGATAAAATTTGTCATGTAGCTGATCTTTTTAAAGCGTTTAATTTCTATACTTTCCTAGTATACAGCAATTGAATACATCTTTTGTAAAAGATAGCTTTAAAAAAAACGAAAGAGGCTGTTGCTTACTGTTTGAAGAGACTTTTGCTTACCTCTTCTCTAAAGCAGAGCGGTGAGAAGTGTGTGATTAAGCACACCTTCCTGACTCACCCTACAAAACTAATTGGAAATTGCAGAACTTGTGCTTTTGATCCTAAACCTGACAAGAAGCTTAAAAATATACCTGGATACAGTGGGAGGAGACTGTTCCAGTGAAACGTGAAAGCATTGCAGAATGTGTGGACAAATTGTTCCTTCTGTGGATTTGGGGCACTGAGAGTAGATACAACAACTCATACAGTAGAAATAAGTAGATGAACAGTCAGTGTATTTCAGCATTTCTTTTAATGATTTTCATGAACATTTCTCTGAACTTGTTTCATAAAATAATAAATGCATATCTTAAAGCAGTGGTTAATAAACTGAATATGCTTTTGTTAAATAATGCAGTGCAATTTGCAAGGAATGCATTTTTTCATGAGATTGACTATAAATCTCAAGTAAATTATGCATTTATCTAAGTATTATTTCTAATATTTCATTTAACATCTGTATCATATACTACTGTGGATTAGATTGTTTTCTGAATATTTACAACTGCTCTGTAAAATTCTATGCTTTTTTATTAAACGAGATGAGGGATAAGAATAAATAGATGTAGGCTTCACTGTCTAATGGTGGATTTTAATGTACTGCAGTGTGGCAATCTCTTTAACATCTTCACTCAGTTCATGCAAAACAAGGTATTGGACAGTCTCTCACCATGTGCCCTGGTTTTAACTAAGAGTGAGTTAATTTTCTTCTAGTACCTGCTACAGTGCTGTGTTTTAAATACAGGATGAGAACTGTTGATGACACACTGATGTACTGGTTGCTATGAGCAGTGCTTACGCAGAGGCAAGGACTTTCCAGCTTTTCACCCCACCCCACCTGTGAGGAGGCTGGGTGTGCACAAGGAGTTAGGAGGGGACACAGCCAGGGCCCCAACTAGCCCAAGGGATATTCCACACCATGTGGCATATGCTCAGCATAAACTAGGAGCAAAGTGGCTTCTTTCCCCAGTTGCTCTAAGTATTTCTCCATCTTTTTACACTTACTGTGAAAATAGTCTTGTGGAGTTAGGAACAGTGGAAGAAATAATGAGATCCAGTGATAACTACAGATAGTATGGAGCATAGAGCAGTGAATCTCCCAGGCAGCCCTTAGCCAGTTTTTCTCTCCATTCAATGGACAATTATTCATGTTGCTGAACTAAATGCACTTTAGGACTAAAGGTAATCTCATATAAGGAAGCTTTCATGTCATCTGCCCATATGGTATTTGGCTTTTGCTGGTACCTCAGTTTAATGAACATCAATAATTTTCTATGCTTTTTGTTTGGAGTCATAGGTGAACTTTTTAGTACAGTGTCAATACAAAGAAGCAAGGAGCAAAACTAGAGAGGGAGCTGGACATAGCTGAATAAAGAGGAAATTCTTTCTTGCATCTTTTAATATAAATAGGCTATTTGTTGAATGCTAACTGTGTGCTGTGAGGTGAGGATGCCTTTGAATACTTAACCTTTGTATGGATTTATGACCCTCATTTTACAGAAGTAAATTTGATCTCTCGTTATTTTAATATTAAAACATGTATCTAGTGTGTATGAGTCAGAATAAAATTTAAGGTAGAATTAAGGAATTTAGTGAATTATACCTTTTTTCCAATTTTTTGTTTTTCACTTTTCACAGGAGACTCCGAAATATGGTTGGAAGGAATATTACTCTTGTGTGATGACTGTAACCAGTGAACATCTCAGAGATCTATGGAAGCAATTTCGGAGGCGAGATATGCTGAGATGAAGGAGGAAATCAGGATTACCTGCACTGGCTAGAATTATTTATTCCCATGAATCCTTAATGAAGAACAAACTAACCCAGGTGAATTGTGAATCTTCCAGCTGCAGTAGAAAACACAGGACTTCTTTTCCACTTAGTGTAGTAATCATCAACTCTTAAAACTGCTTTTCAGTATATATTTTATTTAATTGATGAACTAACTATGCCACAGGAGTGGCAGAAGCCTTTTTTTGTAAGAACACCTTTTGAATATTGTTTTTTATTATTTTGAGATAAATTTGTCATTTAAAAGAAAACAAAAATAAGTCTTACACCTGGGCAGGAAGATGTTTGGCAGCGAAGAGAAACTGCCTGCATCAGCTTAGACTGTGAATTTGCTTTCAGAAGAGCACTATTAAAAGTTTGTGCTAAACTGAAAATGAGACTACATTAAGTAGCATAACAATTATATATGAGTTGAATGGACAAATTAAACTCTTAGAAGCTGTTATTTTACAAAGAGTAAAGCTGTTACGATTATAATGTGAATGATAGGTATTTACCTAAGAAAAGTACTGTATGGACTATTAATGTTCAGATTCTCCAAGTCTTATTATTATGTTTATGATTTTATCCTTTAAAAAATAGTACAGATTTTAAGATGTCTTACAAGCAGTATGTCAAAGAAAAGTCCAAATGTTCAAATTCATGTAACACACACTGTGTAATATTTATTATAAATTTTATTGCCATACACTGATATGTTTCTGGTAGAGTACAAATTCATGTGTTTCTTGTGAATAGTGCACTTTTATATGAAGTAGCACTGAGTAGAAATTATAGTAGTCTAATTTGCTACTCTGGAATGCAGCATCTGAAAACTAGATAAATAGCTTGTGTTTGTGTCAAAAAAAAAAAAACAACAAAACATGAATGCATGCAGCAGCACAGAACAACACTGAGTAATATTACTTGAATATTACTTGTTTGCTATTCAGGAACAGCATTTTTCCTTACTCCCTATTAAGATTATTGTTAGGTAGTAGGAATTAAATCCACACAAACAATAACACATATTTTTACACCCTTCTTGAAAAGGTTCACTGGACATTGAGTAAATCTGTGTCTGCTTAGGAACAGACTGTGCCTTGAAATACTTCTAGCTGAATACACACACACACTTAAACTAATGTCAATAAATTGTCATCAGAAACGCAAATATTTGGTAGTCAGACAATCAAAACAGAACTAAAATAATGCTTTTAAATATCTTACTTCTCCAGATATATGAAAGAAAACTTTTAAAAATTTTATTCAGTGCACATTACCATCTTATATGTCATGTGAATAGATGTATGGTATCTTAATTTATAGTAAGATTTATCTCTGATAGAAAAATCAAAATAAAATGAGAAGGAAGCTTTTTTTAAGAAATTCCACACTGAGAATTGTAGAAAAAATATGTGCTAAGTGTGGCTTTTATCTGAAAAAAAACCTCAAAACCCAAGCCAGTTCAGAAAACTATCAAAGGATGATACTTCAGTTAATATTTCATGATAAATAAATTCAAAATTTCCACCTTGGTGTCCTTAAACTACTGACAACAAGAAAAAAATCAAATTATTGAGATAAAGGTTCTTGAATTGACACAGCAGAACATAGATAAGCTGCAATCCCTGTGTGATCATTTAGGGAATCAACTGTATTCCATGTATCGTCTCGGTACGCAGAACTGTCTCACTGCTTCTTGTCAGCATGTGCAAAACCCAGTTTACTACTTCAGTGATGAAGGACAAAAAAAAGGGAAGAAAACATTGGGAGTCACTGAA
>VWZT01011107.1:380703-443882 GCA_013397055.1 Pachycephala philippinensis | reverse complement strand
CCGCTGCTGCCGCCGCCGCCACGCCCGGACCGGGGCCGGGGCTGGGCTGGGCTGGGCTGGACCGGACCGGACTCCCCGGCGCCCCGGCCCCCTGGGCGAGCGAGGGACATCCGCGCTACGCGATTTCCCCCGCGACCCATCACTCCTGGTTTGCAGTTCCACGCGAGGAGGGAGCCAGGCGCACGGGGCTTTTCACAGGCGTGAGTTTCCCTCCGTGGAGTGCGCAGAGTGTGTCCGGTCCCAGCCCCGGACACGGGAAGCGGGGCTGAGTGCGCAGGTGGCTGAGCAGAGTTCGCCGTCCCTTCGGCGCGCAGACACATGTACACCCACACATGTACAGAGCCATTTGTGGGCCGACGTGGAAGCAGGAATAGGTAACAGGAAATCCGCGAGTCTCCCTGTGCCACTCTTCAGTCGTCTAGAAAATGCCCGGCTGTCACAACTTCTTGATCCCTTCTTTGTCATCGGCAGCCTGCATTACATTGGAGTCATCCTGACCGCACACCTTGGCACCTGATCCTTAGCGTGAGGTGGATCGTTAATTACATGCTGGAGACTGGGTATGATGTGAGTAGTTGTGTCAATTAGGGTAGCCGAGCCAGAAGGATTTATTAAATGACCAGCTCGTCAGCCTCCCTCCCTTGGTTTGGAGGGTTTTTTCCTGATTGTGGTTTCTGTTATGGCGTATTTTGTAGAAAATTGAATCTGAATTTTAGAGGCTAATGTGTGGCATACTGATGTTTCAGTAACAATGTCATAATAATGGCACACAGGAATATAAGTTAGCTGTACTTAGCCTTCAGCTGTTCGTGTTGAAAATCTCAGTGGTCTAGTACCTTATTTTTGGTTTTGTTTTTTTTTTTTTTATTGTATACTTGTACAGATGCTTGGCTGAGCAGTTGAGGGATTAAGCCAAAAGTAATTGCCAGGCCTAGCACCTCTGTTTTTTGGGGGCAGTATCAAGACTTGGTGTAGTTCCTATATTGGGGGTTAAGTTTTTTACATTTTTCTTTGCTTCACTAACAGCATTCAAATCTGTTAGTTTTAAACATCACTGTTCAATAAAGTTGCTGTGCCCTCATGAGAGGAGGAATGAAGTGTCTACCTCCAGCACAAGGAAGTGAATTATCTGCAGGGTTCTGGGAGTTGACTGAGCAAGCCTGGAAAGGAGAGCTGTAAGCTGACACGAGGAGGGCAAGGATGTTCCAGGGAAAAGCTGCTCTGTAGTTAATGTCCTAATGTATGCAGCCTTGTGGTAGGTACAGTAGGCTTGTTTTGGGCACTACTGTTTCAGTGATCGATATTTTTTTATTCTGCATAACTGTATAATAGAGGAAGACGGGGTTTTAGCTTACCTGAAAGCAGGTACCTTTTAAGGAAATGACATGCTTGAAACTTGCTTCGAACTGTAAACTGTGGTTCACTAATTCCTTAAGAACCCCTCAAAGCAAAAGGCGTGCAATGGGAGGGGGAGGAAGTGGAATCCTGGGGCTCAGCTAAAGCATCTCTTACTGAATTCCTTATTATGGAATTTCAAGGGTGATTTTTTTGTTTATTTGTTTGTTTAGTTTCCCACCCACCCCCACACCTTCCAGTGGGAGCTGGCTCATCAGTTTTTCAATTCAGCGTAATAGTCATCCACAACCTCCACTAATTCCATCTTTTGTCTATATCTGGATGTTTTCCCTCATTTTTGGCATATTAAAATAAAATAAGCTTATGTCTTGTCTTACTAATGAATATTTAGTGTAAACAACAGAAGGAATAACTAACAACTCTGGGAACGAAAGCCAACGGCAGGAATAGACTGTAAGCATTTCAGTGCTTTGAAGCCAGCCTGTCTATTCAGTGCATCTTTTATTCCTGCAGCACTGAATGCTAAAGAGGACGTATATAGCTGGGGTTTCTTCTGCAGCTTTCTGTCACTGAGGCTGACAACGTACAGGGAACACTGTTAACCGTTGTGCAATAGGACTTAGCAAGGACTTTGCACTGTTGTAATGTAAGTGGTCTGTTTGAGCTTTTAGTAGTGAGAAAGTGTTTCAAATGTAGTATTTTGAATGAGTTTGTGGGTTTTTTTTGATTGGGATTTATTTGCTGGTTTTTTTTTTTTGTAATTTCGTTTAAGCATTATAGGAGAGAGAATTTTTTTAAAAAGGAAATCTACTAAGCTGATTCCTTATATACCTAAAGCTGAGTAGTTAGAGTATTGAGTAGCATTTTAGAAACAAAAAAGGGTTTTAGAAACAGAATAATGAATCCACTGTTTTTAACGCTAGTACTGCCATGTCTAGAGTTCTGTCTCTGTTGGTGGATTCAGGTAAGTGCTCATGCAGCTTTAGCCTTTAACAAGGGGAAAGGTGTTGAACATTAGCAAACAGTTGTCTTCTTTCTGCTGGATATAGAATGAATACTGGAATTAAATGTGTATTTGAGTTGGTCTTAAAACACCCAACTAAAAATTGCTTACCCCTAATCCCGTGCCATTCTCTTGATTTTGCCAGTATTGTCATCTCACAACCCCTGTATAGCAGCAGTACTTCTTTTTTCTGAATAGCTTGCTTCGTGTTTAAAATTACTGGGCCTTTAAGTATTCCCTCCCTCAAAAACTTGAGTGTGTTTGTGAGAACCCGAGGGATACAGATTTGTTGTTCTTTCTCTAAAAGAGATGGGGAAATACAGACGACACACAGTGAGTACAGTGAACTTTGACAGCCCAAGCTACTGAAATTTTAACCTGGGATACATGGAACAATAGTAGCATGAAGTGCAAATGAAATACTTTACCCCAGCACCTGTATCCATATGTCTATACTCAGAAAATAGGATTCAGTGTTTATGAAAACCTGAAAATGAACATTCAGTGTTTATTAAAATCTTTGCATACTTCATATGCAAAGAAAAAAATTCATTCTTACATTTCCCTTCTTAGTTACATCTCTGATTCAGGTTAGCAGAGCCATAAGGGACTTGGGGGAGTTATCCGCTCCATGCTTTAGGTAAGGCAGAACCAGTAGTTACCTGCAGTTTCTGACAGCTGCTTGTCAGAAATGTTCTTGACAAATGCAGATAGTGAGATCCTTTTGTTTTGTTTTCCTACCAGCTCATGATTTGGAGGTGCATACGAGAAAGAAAATGTAAAAATTTGACAGTGTTGTGACAGATGTTTTTAGTAAAAATAACAGCTTAGCTGATGAAAGGGTTATCCTGTAGATATCCTGTATCCAGTAAAAAATGGATGTTTATGTTCGGTTTTGATCCATTTTTACATGGCACTAATTTTAATTCAAAGGATAATGCTCTTGCTCAGGGAATCCTGTCAGAAAATGCAGCTTGAATTTGTAATTTTGAAGCAGGAAAATAGATTTACTGTGGAACAAACAAGCAATAAGCATTTTGTGACTACTCCAGTGAAGGGAAAGGGAGGAAATATTGCCACCTGGTGAGTGATTTGCCTGATTTGGAAAAGAACAAACTACTTCAGCATAGCTGAAGAGAGGATACAAGATGACATTCAGAGTGCTGTCAGGAATGCTCCTAAGTCACATCTTTTGTTTTTGGTGTAGAATATGTGACTGGTATCTGTCCACAGCTACCTTCAGAATGGAACAGAAAGCATGGAATGACATCCAGCTGCTAAAGATGTTAGTGATCATGAAAGATTTTTGCTGGAGGATCAGATTGATTAGTGCTGAATTGAGGTTTTTGACCCTGTGAACCATCAGTGGAATGGAATTATAACAGGATATAAAGCTGCTTAATTCATCACAGTTTAGAGACAGAATTAATACATGCCCTGTAGGCTTGGCACAGTGTCATCAGGGCATCAGAAGTGGCAGAAAATACGGAGATCAAAGCTGGGGGGGGGGGGGGGGGGACGACCCCTAAAAAAAAAAAGAGTTTGACCCAGGATTTGGTCAGCTGGATTCGAGCTCTTTGCTCAGTATGTTCTCCAGATGGATTAAAGGATTTGTGGTACTTGCAGCTTAGGTCTTGTAACCATCTAGAGCTTAGGTTTGGCTATAGAAATACAAGTACATTGTAACATTGCAGTTGGCTGTTGTCAAATACTGGTTAAATACCCTGTCTGCACATTAGCTGCTACGGTGCAAGAGTACTTTGGTCAAAGAAACCTTGCATTTTTATTCTATATTTTGGAAATACTACTTTTTTTTCCCCCCTCTTCTGAGATCTGTGGTTACTTTTAGAAAAGTTTCAAAACTGGTGGCTGAAGTAGAATTGGCTTCTGAATTATGCTAGCCAGCAGTGCTCCTGTGCATTTCCCAAATTTCGTTCAAATGCTTTCTCAGACTTCCAGAGGCAGCTACCATTCTACAATTGTGAAACAGAACTGAAGTCTGTGTTAAGCATGGCCGGTTATCTCTCTATGTAGTGCACAGTGTATTACCTGTAGGTTTTGTGCCTTCAAATTAAACCATGGCTTGAAGTTGAAAGCATAAGGTCTTTGGTGAAGATATAGTTACTAGACAAGATTATGTTTTCAGGTAAAGGTTTAACACTGCTTTATACATAACTGTAAGAGATGCTCTTGTCAGGGTGTTGTACTTTTTGTTTGCTGAAAAATGTCTGGCTCTACAACCTTGGTAGAAGGAGTTTTCATTCTTCAGTCTGTGACTTGAAAGGTAAATGAGAAGTTTGTAAAGAAGAAAGATTAAGTCAATTCTTAGTCATACCCTGTACAAAAGCAGTGGTTTTGTGACCTTACCTACAAAGGCACCAAACAGCAGCTTCCTGCTGGGCAGGTGGACAGTGATGCAGTTTGATGAGCACAGGGTTAAAATGAATCTTCTGAAACATTTGCAAATACCATCAAATGCAGATTTATGGGTTATTGATGACTACCTATGCCAACCTTTAATGTCCCAGCAATATTTCCGTTACTTTTGTTCTGAAGCAAAGCACTGGTGGCACCTTGTCACTCTGAATCAATGCAAATCACTGCTCTGTCTAGCAGAGAGGTAGGTTTTTATTGCAGGCACTGATATTTTTACTAAAGGACTATTGCAGGCAATGACAGAACACTTGTCACAACTATAAAACACTTTTATGTATGCACAGAGCTGAATTAAACTGCGTCTATAGATCAGTGTTTTACAGCTTCAAATATGCTATAAAGATAAAATATGTACTTACTTTTGTGAATCAGATCCAAGATGTTAAACTTCATAAAAGTTTGAGAGAACCAGCTATTTATAGATGTGGCTTCAGTGTCTCTGAATCAGATGTATCTTGTTTTCCCATTCCAAAGATTTAAATATTTTAAAAATGTACATAAAATATGAAAGCAAAATTTTGTGTATCCACTTTCATCACAGCTTTAAAAAATTAATTGCTTTCTCCCATTTTTCTTTTTTTTTTTCCTCTTATTTTTAAATCTAGCCATTATATTTACAGTTCAGAAACTTTGATTTTGGGTTTAGAAGTCAAGCAAAATCTAACATTACCAAACCAATGCACATTTTGATATGAGTTTTGTCTTTCAAAGTCTTTTGGGATTTTTGATAGCAATGTGTCTTACCACGTCTCTAGCTATGTGGAGATGGACGTCTGTCTAGTTTTTACATGGCTGAGTGAGAATAAAGATTTCTAGAGAAAATGAGTGGAAGTTGAAGAAGTGGGAAATCCACCTGGTCTGACCCAGTCTGCAGGGTGCCTAGTGATGCGACTTCTCTTCCTAGCAAACTAATTTGGTGATGGAAACCATCCTGGACCTTTTACGATCTTTAGAAACACAGCATTCTGTCATCTTTGCAGTTGTTCTCTGCAAGCACAGGCTGCTTAGTGGCACTGACTATCGAATGTGCTGTTCCTGTTTCTGCCTGCTTGTGGCTTGGGGCAAGCAGGGAGCAATGTTTCTGGCTCAGGAAATTGGCATCTACATCAGCTGGAATCCTGCGTCTGTCCCAGCCTGGTCCCTAATTCTGATGAGCACCATCTGCAAGCTGCGTAATGAGCCAGAGAGGCTCTAATGATGTGACAGTCTGCTAGTACTGAACTGTAAATGGCATCCTGATGCTTTAGCAGTGGAAGGGTGACTCTTAATGAAATTGGCCCCTGCAGTATCTCAGGCAAACAAAGCTGTAACTTTTTAATGATTTCCTGAAGACAGGTCATGTTTTTATAATTATTTCCCTCTCTGAGTGTACAGGGGCATCATTCCATTTTGATCCCAAAGGGATTTACACTGTTTTCTCTCAGAAATTGCTTGGCAGTTGGGATTGCCATGTCCTTTGTGTTTATTTTAGTCATTGTAGACGTAAATGCTTTTTGCCCGTATTATTTCTGTGCTATTTGACTATCGGTAAGTGCATTTGCAGCATTTCAGCTGATATTTATTAATGATAGAATGCACAGTCTGACCTACTTTTTACCACAGTGAGTGTAACCCCTTGAAAGAGAAATGAGAAAACTGCCAGAAATACTGATACAAATGATTCAGAAAAGACTATGTGATCAAATACTATTGACTAATATAGTAAAGTTGTATCTCTGAATCTACTGAAAAATAAAAAAATTTATTTAAATAAACATATCATGTGCTATTCAGAAGGCAGGGAAAATAGCAAACGTTTCTTTGATCAAATCCAATATTAGAGGGCTTTTTCATATTAGAAAATTATTTTCCATGCTCTTAAATAGTATGATTTTAGTGTGATCTTAGGATAAACATCTTGTGGTTACTCTGAGAAGTCTTTGTATCATGGTCATTCAGCAAATAGAAAAAGTTTAAATCTTTAAGAGAAATTTAAGAGAGAGTTTGATTTGTAAGAGACATTTTTTTCCTGTTGGTAAGTTCTGCCACATTGGTGCAAAACGAATAGTTCCCCCACTCTCTCCCCCCCAAAAAAAAACCAAACCAAAAAAAACCCCAACCAACCAAAAAAAAACCCACACCTTCATTTCCTCTCTGGTGCTGTTGTATTGTAGATGCTTGTCCATTACTTTCCCACACACTATACCTCCTCCAGGGAGCCTTTGTCAGAGGTGATTTAAAAAGGCATAAGTGGAAGGACTGCTACTTCACTTCATGCAGGTTATTGGATATCTTGCACGTTCCTTTGTGTCGCTGTCTGCGGGAATGCTTTTTGGGCAGCCCAGCCAGGCTCCTTGTAAACACCAGTTGCAATATGTGTGGAATAAATATTGGTAAGATTGAAGGTACTGGCATCTTTTTTCAACCTTGCCCTCCCCCCCACCACCACTTCGGTGGTTGCAACTCAGGAGTGTATGAAATAACTTTTCATTTATATTCGTTGGTAAAAGAAATTAAAATGACAAGATATATATATATATATAATAAAACCCCAGAAACATGTTCTCACCCTCCTGGGATTAACTGGACATCTCTGGGCACTTGTGTTTTAGCCTTCGTGGTCCTGACTGTCAGGAGCATTTGGCTCCCAAGCTAGATACTGCAAAAGCTGAGAAGACAGTCCTCTGAGCAGGTGTAGACTCTGAGGAGTGCATTTCCTTCTGGAGGTGGACAGAAATTCTGAAAAGCTTTAGGTTTGCTGTCTGGTAGAAGTTACTAAATTTGGAGTTGTCTGTCTTTTAGTTATAGGCATTGTGGAAAATCTAGAAGTCTCAGACACATTAGTAAATGCATTTTATCCAAAGGTAAGGGGTGGAAAAAAAGATTACAGTTGCTTTCACAGCAATGTTCTATGCCATTCCCTTGTAAGGAGAGAAAAATACCACAAATCATTGTGAAGGCTGATGAAGTAGATTTTGTTTTGAAACTGGTGATTCTGCAATATATGCTTGGCTGTGACTTTTTAATTAGCAGAGAGTAGTTATTTCAAGAAGATTGGCAAAATTTCCGCACACTTTGCTGACCATTCCAAGTGGAGAAAGCAAATCAGAATATGAATAGTGGCTTATTTGTCTTAATCTGAGAACTCTGCCACTTTTAAATTACACATCAGCTCTGAAAATGTCTTTTGTTTTGTAAACAGTCACCTGATGGATGACTGTTTTCTTACAGTTTTACAGTTCTTGTGCATTATTGTAGGGGAGCACGTCTGCTCCCCAGAATCAAACGTGAATACGTGTTCCCTCAGCTTCTGTCTAGCAGTTGTCTAGATGGATATTCAGCTTATCAAATTCTAAAGATTTCAGGAAACTGAAGGCAGAATATAGTTTACTTTATAGTGGCTTACGCAACTTCTGTGGTGTCTTTATGATTTTTTTGTGGAGCTTTATAAACATGGTTGCTTACTGTTTTCCCTCAGGTAAGGTAGATGCTTGTTTTGGTAGAGCTATAGTCAAACCTCCATTTTAATAGATCTATTTTATAATTACAGAATTGTGGAATAATTCATGCTTGAGAGGACCTCAGCTCATCTAGTCCAACCTCCTAATCAAAGCAGGGCTAGGTGTGAGGTCACACCAGGTTGTTCAGGGTTTTATTGTCTTGAGTCTTGAAAAGCTTCAGTGGTGGAGGCTGTGCAACATGTCTGGACAGCTTCCTCCACTGGTGGACGGTTCTCATGGTGGAAATGTTTTTCCTTGTATTGAATCTGATCCTTTCCTTTCAACTTACACCTGCTGGCTCTTGTCATCCTACCCTGTGCCAGTATGATGAGCCCAGCTCCTCAGTGCCTCCCCGGAGGTCCTGTGAGGCCCTCCCAAAACCATGTCTTCTCCAGGCTGACCAGCCCTGGCTGTGCAGCCTTTCTTTAGAGGATGAGTCCCTGCCAGCTTCGTCGCTTCCTGCTGGAGTTGTCTCTTCGTTGTACTGGGGGGCTCAAAGCCCCTCAGTGTTCTGGATGTGGTCTGATGAATGCTGCTGAGAGGGGGATAAACCCTTCCCCTTGCCTGACCAGCCGTGCCTCCGCTGATGTACCCCATATGGCTGGTGGCCATTTCGGCTGCCCACCAACAATTCCATGGCTTCTTCCAGAGAGCTGCTCCAGCCCAGCAGTCCCGGGCTGTGTTGCTGCAGGGGGTTGCTTCTTTACAGGTGCAGGACTTTGTCTTTGCCCTCACTGAATTTCATGAGGGCCCCACTGGTTCATTCCCCCAGCCCGTCGTGGTCCCTCTGGATGGAAGTCCTGCACATACCAGCTGCTGTTCCCAGGGTGGTGTCATCTGCAAACTTGTTAAGTGTTCACTCTTGCAGAGCATTAGTTAAGGTGTTGAGCAGCACTGGTCCCATGGTACCCCCTTGCAATATGCAAGATGTTTGAATACTGACTTTAACTCAATTACCAAGCCTAAGTTTAATCCATCAGTCAGCTGGCACGGCTGTTTGGCTTTTCTGTAGGAGTTGCCTTGTGCCTGCTGCTTGAAGACCAGCCTTGTGCAATCGTTTTTATTAGGAAAACAGGAGTGGATGAGTTCTATGTATCTGCTGTCCTGTTGCAGGCACCAGTGTGTCACAGCTTGTAGAATGCTTAACTGGGATGAATAAATCTGTGGTGGAGTGGTTTGGGTGAAAAGAGGTTTTGATCACTTGGGAGTTTCTGATCTCTCTGACATACCTGTTGTGGGATGGATACTTTTAAATAATGTGACCAAGAGTGGAAAATGCAGTCAGTGATCTGTGATACCTGTGTGCTCCCCTCCATGCCTGACATACTTGCCCTTTCTCGTTCTCTTATTATCCCCAAATCTTGTAATCTGCAGGCAGTTTCTTAAAGGAAGTGCAACTTTAGTCTTCTTTGAGTTTTTATGCTTTGGAGATCTAAGGCATCACCAAGTATTGCTGGCAAAACCACTTCTGGAGTCTGTTACCTCTTCTTTAAGAACAGAACATAGAGTGAAACCTGTACAACCACAGTTAAAAGAAATAACTGCTCTTCAGAGATGGCTTTTCTTGGATTAAACTTTGGCAGCTTCAGATAGATGGAGATCCTAGTTCTCAGGAAATGAGCCTGGGAAGAGGAGCCAAAAAACCTTATAAGCAATTGATATTGTGTACCTATTCTTGTGATGAATGTACGCAGCATAAAAGCTTGATAGTGTGTGACCTTAAACGTGTATTGTTTGATGATTACTCTTCCATTTTTGGTTGAAGAAAAAAAAAAGTTTAAATACTGAGTTACATAATTTTCTATTTAAACATAAATTTTTCTTTTTTCTTTTTTTTTCTTTTTTTCAGTGACAATGACAAATATTGGAGAAAAAGGTAAGATTTTTATTAGTTGTTTATAGGTGTAACTCATATATTAGCGTAGAACAGTAGTTTACTAGTAGAATTGAGAATCACTGTAACTTAAAACAGTTGGATTTATATGTTTTTTGTTCCTCAGCTCCTTTTATTATCCTGGTGTTCCTGAATATTGCTTTAGCCATTAATAGTAGAGATGAGAAAAGTCAGAATTTTTTTATTCTTCTCACTGGCTTTCTGATGTGTCAACTAAAACAATCCTTATATTCTTGTTTTAAAAAAAATTATTCATAATAAGGAAAGATCTTGTAAAAGCAGGACTTCTAGAGATGAGTCGTGTATTTGTACAGATGCAACATACTTACATGGGAGGTGATTTTTTTCTGCATTTTCTTTTTAATATATTTAAAGAAACAGAATCCTTCAGATACGTAGCCTCATCAGAATATAATAAAACTGCCTAGTTAGCAGTCACTGCAGTTTCTACCCTGAGGCTGTAGCATGTTTAGATTGTTTGTCCGGATGCTATTTTAATACAACAGCACAACATGGAAGTGTAAAGTGTGGGGCTGCAGAGCTTTTGGAGGAAGAGCTTTTTATGTTTGTGTAAGCAGATTTTAATTAGTCATTGACAACTCCCTCACTTAGAAAACATGTTTGTCAATTAAGAAACATTTGCTTGAAAAACTTTTTTTCGGTTCAGTGATCTCATCCGCCATATGAGTGTATAAGTGTTATCTGCAGACTTTGAATTTCAGTTTCTTGCTGCTCCATAATCTGTGGGAGGGGAAAAAAGTGAGTTGATAGGCATTGCTTACAAAACACATTAAAATTATCAGCAAAATGCATTGGGAAACATTAAATGTCCTTATTTTCACCAAAGCCTTGGTGGGCTTCAGCCAGTCAGAAGAAACTGACCCTGGCTGTACTTCTGCCCTAAGACTTTTCAGGAGTGAAAACTGGGCAAATGGGGCTCAGCCATACTATGGGTTGCCTCAGTTTCCAGGCAACTCTAGCTGTGCTAGCTGTAAATGGGTTGCCTTCTAGCAAGGGATACACCATTTGGGCTGGGATTTGTTTTGTTTGGTTGAGTTGCAGTTTTTTTTGGTTGGGTAGTTCTGGGGTTTTTTCCAGAAAACGTGTAAAATAGAAGCATTTCTGCCAGGGAGCAGCAGACAGCTCTTCTTGAACTGTCTCAAAGGAAATGAAGTTCTTAGGTTGGACTCTCAACACCCACAGGGCCGATGGAGCAGCTGGGTAGCCCAGGGTCTCCATCGCAGTGCAGGGAAACTGCTGGGTGGATAACCTGGGAGGAGTGACCGGTCAGGACCTGGGCCAGGCTGGAGAACTGAGGTTCAAGATCAAACAAGATGAGCTCAAGTCTTGTTCAGACTTCAAAGGGAAAACTTTGGATAATGTCTTTAGGCATTAGGCTTTTTTTTTTTTTTTAATATATGAACAGTTTTCTTGTCAGTGTGTTACTGGGGTTTTTTTTGCAACAAGAAAATACTTAATGCAGATCAGTAAGTGCATCATGTGCAGAACTGAGGTAACTTGTCCTGCTTTGCTCTCGCTATATGCCATGAATACACTGTTGTTTAAAAAAAATTGATTTTGTTTGAGTAAATCAGTTTTTTTTAGAGTTGATAAGAATGTTCTGGTAAAAGTGTGGACTGTTCCTGTCCAGATGCTTGTGCAATAACAAGCGATGGTGATTTAGTGTATTGTGCTTTGTGTGGAGTCCAGTTCTATCACTTATTTATGCTGATGAGATTTTTCATTCAATTTATAGACATAGCATATGACTCTTTGCCCCTGTCATTCCAAAAGCTTTGTACAGAGTTGCTCCTCAGATTCTATTAGCTTTTGTTTATTATTTTTAACTGCTTCATGAATAAGAGTAAATATTTACAGTGTTGCTGCTTTTTGAATAAACAAACTTCAACACCAGAAGTATTTATTCAGTATTACTTTTGAGGCAAAATTGCAAAAAGTAAGAACACACTGGACAACTGTTCCTGCATTTATATGCACCATCATGCATGTGTTATAAAGAATTCTCTAGCACTGAATAATATTACATATAAAAAGACCCCATGAGCTAACCATACAAGGGCAGTATTTTGGACAGTGTAGTGAAAGTACACAGGTTTCCCATTATGACGTTTTTTGATGATCTTATGAATTTGTAGAAGAATACTCTTTTCTTGTCATTAGAGTAAGTTAATCAGGGGATATGAGTTTATGATTTGCTATTTACTGTAGTGAATTGCTTACTAGAGTGAGAGCTTTTAAATGGAAATACGTATCAACCTATGGCAGACTCTTTGGAAAAGTTACTGTTGCCTTCTGTATTCTAGTAAAATAACTCAGCATGGTAAATGTTGATTCTCGTGTATTAAAAAACATAAGAATAAGTGTTGACTGGCTATGAAGAATATAAAGTAGTGAATGAACACTTGAATTTAAAGGACTGCAGGTTTTAAAAACCACCCAATTGTCCTCCCTCCTAAAATCTAGGAAAACAAATTAGTTGGATGTGGTTACTGCTCAGGTATCATGTGCCTATTCACCCCAAGACTCCACTCACACCTGTCATTGTTTAGATACCTTTGCTTCCTTTGGGGGTTGGGGCTTTTGCTGGGGGGAGGCACAGTGGGGGTTTGCATGGCTAGCAGTCTCCCTATATGGTTTATAAAGCTAAAAGGCAGAGATGCATCAGTTAATTAGGATTTAACAAATGTGTAAGGGAGACTGCTTGCTAAATAATTATGGGGCTTTAATAGGCTATTAACCATTTTCCTCAAACTTTTGTATCTATGTAGACTGTATCATGATTTTCCCCACACAGTTTGTATTTGTCTTATGTAAAGTTGCAGTGCAGTATTTTTGTTGCAAAGCTTTTCCAGAGCCTCTGTATTTACATCTGTTAGAGAACTCTCTGTGATGCCTACAGGCACTGTTTGTAAGTACTGCAATATCACTGGTCTGTTTGTATTAATTCTGTTCCCTTCTGATTTTAGTTGTGTGCCTGGTTGCTTACCACATATTTTTCATGCTGTTCGTCTGGTCATATTGGAAAACAATCTTTACGCTACCAATGAATCCTTCAAAAGAAGTAAGATAAACTTAACTTTTGTTTATGAAATAGTTTAGCCAAATGCCTGGTTTTGTAGTGCTTGAATAACTTAGTGTCTGATCTCATATAGTTTTACACTGTGTAGAAAAACACAGATGGCAATTACAGCCTTAATAGGAGTCAGATTGCAATCAGTGTAGTGACCAAGACAAAAAAAATAACACTTTCTCTAAGTTTTAAAGGGTTTTTTTGATAGGTATTTTAAAATCAGATATTTATGGTAGAAGAAAAAATCCTGTCCACTTGAAAAATATGAGTTATTTGAAGTAGCAGCCTAAATCTTTGCCATGGGAATATCAGACTTTTATGTGGGCAAAAATTTATTTCCCTGTGTTTAATACTTATATTTCCTGTCAGCATCTGTATGTTGTCCTCTGAATTTAAGCTTCTTCCCCGTCTGTTTTGGTATGAAGGAACTTGTGGATTGTGGTGGGAGTGCACATTAGGTAAGCTGGTGGTGGGAAGCCGCGGCTGGGTAAGCAGGAAGGGAGCTAGTAAAGAACAGCCACATGAAAAAGGAGATCTGGGGAGGTTTTCCATCAATGGCCCTGATGGAAATTCTGTCCATGCAGCTCTTTACAGCTAGCACAACTTTTTGGCCTCTTCCATCCTGTCTTCATACAGAAACCCCTGAGTCCTCAGTAGGTGCTGTGTCACACAACCTCTGAGGTTGGGAGGAATCATGCTATGGCTGCTCTGTAGTTTGAAATACCCACAAAGCAAACGCTTACTTTGGCATGGACTCAACTCTAGCTGCTCTGAGTACCATGTCAACTTAACATGAATAGCTTGTGATTTTTACTGTCTGTTGTGCAGAGGTTCTTTCCAAATAGTTTTCATTCACCACTAAGATACGTAATTGAGAAAGCAAGTAGATAATTCAAACTAATTGCCATCTTCACTGGAGTTCACACTGTAGTCTTTACTACAGCCTCGGGTGGGGAGGAGCAAAATAAATTAAAAACCTATTTCATTTGGTAATTACATAGCAAAGTGTATTCATGTATATGGTGACTGTAGTGATAATTAGAATGGCTTTCAAATCATTGGGCTGATGCCAATAGAAGCATTTTGACAAATCCTGCTGATTATAGTACAATTCCAAAGCCATCATACAATGCTACTGGAGTACTTCAAATGGGGTACGAAAAGTATTGAAGTTCAGTAATAGAAAGCAATGTGTGGTGTTCCTGTGTTCTTTGAATTTACACAAGTGTTGCTGGCAGTAAGTGGCATCTTCATTGTTCCATGTCTTTTTCCTATTCTACTAGATCAGTATTTAAAAAATTTAATTAGGGTATTCTGTAATGTTAAATTACTGCTTGGCTCCCATTTTATAGGATGAAGTCTGTGAATAGAAAAAGATCTATATTCAAGTGAACTGAACTAGCAAATACTCGTCTAAAGACCGAAAAACAGATAAAACTTTTGCGTTTTGTTTTCATGAATACTGCAGCTGGTGAAAACCACACAGCTTTCTTTTTAAGCTTATTTCAAACTTTTACATGTAAAGTAGATTTTGAGGGACTTTACTGTAGTGTGTGCCATTCTGTACTTGTTCGTACCAGCTTTATACAAGCACTGCATTGAAGATGGGAGTGAAAATGGTTTCCCAGGCACAAAGGTTTTAGATGTAGGACTACTCTGAGGAACAGTAAAAAAAGATTAAACAGTAGCTCTGTTTACATCAAACAAGCATTTAAAAAAAAGAGTAATCTGAGCTAAGTTTCTGCAGTGAGAAATCATATATGTATCCCAATATAAATTAACTCAGATGTTGGTAAGAGTGTGTTCTTGCAAGGGAAAAAAAAAATGGTGACCTGAGAAACTCAGGCTAAACAGTGAATATCCAGGTTCAGCTGGAAGACTGTGAGCTTTGTCAGGAAGGGTGGAGTGGTGCCTTCTCTATGGAAGTGAGAATGGGCTCCTAACTGCATGTTTCTGTCTGCTTTTTCATTTTTACATGTGTCACTTTCTTTCAGGAAAGAAATCAATACTATTGTAATGACTAGCCTTCCTGTAAACGTAAGTGCTGTGCCGAGGGCTTCTGTTTCTGGCACAGGTTAGAGACAGCTCTTCCTTCCAAATGTGGACTTCTTTTCAAAGGTGATTTTGTATCATCTTTCTCTGATGGAGATACCAAAGACTTCTGCCTGTTTCTAGAAGCTACAGTGACAAAGCTGGATATGTTGCTGTGTTGCAGAGGACTTTAGAGTTTTAAGAAATTTGTACTACTTCATGTATACCAAGCATGTCTTTCAGTAATTTTTACCTTTTCAGCACTTGCTAGAGCCATGTTTGTTATTGCTTTGGGCAGTGACAGAAGCTGGCATTTTATTCAGGAAGATATTCAAGATACGGTTATTTTGCCATACAGGACACCCATGTCTTCCTTCTCTCAGCCAGTGTCTAAAGTAAAAACACATCCTAACACCTGCATGAAGAGAACAGCAGTGACAAAGAATAAAAGGGAAAATGCCAGGCACCAGAAGAGAAATAAAGCTCTCTTTTCTGCTATTACTAGTAGTGTATTTTCATTCAGTTAAACACTGACTTCCCTGGGTTATATTCACTAGTTAGTATTTGGCATTACAGAAGTAAGTTAACTGACCTTTCAGGGGAATGATAAGCTCTTGATCCTTCTTTTCAAGAATGTTGCTTAATACTGCTGGAAGCATTCAGCATTGCATCAATACCAAATCAGAAGTATATTTAATTTTGTCTTCAGTTGCCATAAACTAAATCAGTTGTCGTGGGAATGCTGGGTTATTTGCTCTAATACCTTGAACATGTTGCTAATCCATCTTTATATAATGAATATTTATTTCTCTTTACACATCTACAGTTACATATTTAACTTGGAATTTGCTAATATTTCTTTGATTTTAAAAATTATTCCAGTTTCATCTATCATATTCAGACAAGGAGTCCCTGGAGAGGGAGCCTAGAGGTGAATCCCAGCAAGAAGTCTTAAGACGGGCAGCCAAGGATCTTCCTATCTACACACGGACAATGTCTGGAGGTAAATAGGTGTTCAGGAGACTAACAAAGGCAGGTGTCTTGATATACTAACTAAACTAATCAAAAAAAAGTTTGAGGGTTTCATTGAAGGGAAGAAGTGTTTTTCATACTTCCTAAACTAACAAAGTGACCCAAGAACTTTACTTTAATTTAGCTTTGTGCAGCTACATTTATTCTGTGTATAAAGATTGTTGGGAAGTAAATTACAGCATGAATTTAGGATTTTAAGGTGGATTGACAATTCCTTGCTGCTGTTTTCAAATTGATATTAACAAATAGCTTGTAATACTAACAAGCTGCAGAAGAGGCTGTAGCAGTCACGAACTGCATAGATTTCTTTTATCATAAGTTTAAAAAAAATAAATAAATACAGAATTGCTATCTGTATGTCATATATAGCTAGAGAGATCACAATAAGAAACTGTTACTGTTTTACTTGTTGGTTGTTCAGTTGCAAGAACAAAAGATCTTCCAAACTAAGAGTTAATCTAACCCTAGTCATATTGTCAGTTTTTGAATGCTGGCTAGCTAAGCAAATCCAAGAGATAATCTCACATAATAAATTAAAGCTGTTAGAATAATAGCTTAAAATAGCTATATTGTTGAGCAGTCTTTAAAGTTTTTCCAGTCTAGTGAGGGTTTTGTGGGTTTTGTTGGTTGATTGGTTGTTTTGCAGAGCTGAAGGGCTTGGGGAAAAAAAAAACTGATTAGTATGATTAGCAGAGATTGCAAAAACTGAGCTTTTTGGGTTCACTCTGTTAGATTCAGCATTGCGAGTAGTTGAAGAATGCTTCAGTATTTCCAACTGCTTCTGATCATGCTGAAATGTTTTCCTGGGGGTTCTGCTGGGCTGAGCTGATAATACTTACTATTGCACAGACTTCAGAAATCTAAATGTGTAACTGTACATTGAAATCTAATCTTGTAACTTTTTTCTTCAGCAATCAGATACTGTGACAGATGCCATCTTGTAAAACCAGATCGTTGCCATCACTGTTCAGTATGCGACAAGTAAGAATATTTTTAAAATAAGTGGTTTTCTGACTGAATCAATTTTCCTTTCTTAGCACAGAAGCTTTTATTTTTTAAGAGTAGATTTTTCACGCTTAATGTTTTGGCAGATACACTTTTTTCCCCCTTAGAGTTTCTTTTTTTGAGATTTAGTTTTCATTTACTTATTTCTAAGGAAGTCTATAACTTAGTCTCATTCATTTGATGACTTCCTTGATGCCAGCATGGATTACATGGTCTTATACATTCTTTACATAATGGTTAGAAGTTATAAATATTAATTAAGAATTTTCCTTAAGAATGTAACCAAAAATAGCTGACAAACAAAAATTTGCTTCTTTTGTTAGAATCTGAATAAACATCACTACCCCTCTCAATCTAATCATGATGTCACTTACATCTTACCTGAGGTAATAAATTTAATACCCTATTTTTTACCAGATAACTTGCAGGTTACTTTTGTTTAATGAAAGAAACAGCCAAGCAATCTCCCATTTCTATCTAACTGAAGCCATAGAACTAAGTTTTTGTTTGTCTGACACAAGAGGAAGTTCATATCCATACTCTTCAGAAGCCTGATTGCTTTCTAATTTAATTATTCTATCGGCTGTTCTCTCTGACCTTTCTCCAGTTAGCTTGAATGTGTTTCTTCACTCTGGCCCCCAGTGCTTTAAATTTCTAATTTTGAGAGAAGATACTTCTTCAGAGGGTGATTTATTCTCAGCTTTAAGGCTGTTCCAAATGCTGTTCAGCTGATCATACATTCCAACACGATTGTGAGGTGGAGAAGACATTCTGTTTTGTCCAGCAAAGCAGCAGAGGCACTGAAAGAGAAACAGATTTGAAGCAGGAAGAGCATCTTGGTTGTGTTGTATGGAATGGTGGTTGCAGTGTCCGATAGGAACATAGTCATGTGTGTTTCTAGTGAAGAAAAAGGGTGGCTTGTTATCCTACAAAGTGCGAGTGAAATTTGCAGAATGCAATTAGTTAACAAATTTTGTAGAATACCTTTATTTTGTCCTTATGTTACCAAAATTTGCTTAATTCAGTCATACCTGATTTTCTTGTGAACATTTTATTAATGGAGAGTGGTTAATTGCAAAAGTGTTTGGGATTTTTCAAAGAAGGTAAGCTCTTAAATCCTTGTCTATATGCATAGAAAGATGTATATATTTCTATAAAAACAGACCATGTTCTTGGAAATATGTTTAGTTGTATGACTAATTACATAATAATTGAATTAGCCCAGTTTCTAAGGCTGTGCCAGAAAATAAACAGTAGTTGAAAAACCTATTCAGATTGAGGACCAAATGCTAAAGTTGACCAAATCCTATAAATTGCATTTTCTTAAATCACTAAGTTCTTGACATATCAAGTGCTTTGAGTTTGGCTTATCTGCAGTTTCTGCAGTCCCCATGTAGGTAAACTGTATTATATGAATTTAAACAGATGTATTTATTAAATAGATTACATAACATATAGTAAGTATGGATAATTCTTAATCTGTATGTGAATAATTTAAATCTGGCATGTAACTGTGCTTCTCACTGTTTTTCTTCCTTTTGTCTTTCGCAATGCTTGGAATTCTGCTGGGGTTTTTTAAAGATGCATTTTGAAAATGGATCATCACTGCCCTTGGTGAGTGTACAATTGGTTTTCTTTTCTTATGTTCTGATTTGGTAAAATACACTTTTGTGGGGCCTGTCATTAAGATGATGCTTCAGTTTGCCTATCTTTAGATGCCTATGTGAGGTTACCGGTCTTGCAGAACTGTTGGAGTTATTTGCTGTACGCCCTCTTTTCCTAGTTGTAACATATAGAAAGAAATTCAAATGTCATTTTTCCTGGATCTTTGAGTTAGGTACCTCTTTATGTTTTTGCAAGTGTGGATGAAGTAGACTTCTGATCAGTGAGAACTTCTTTTAAGAATTGCACCTTTTCTTCATAGAGTTTGAGTATTACTGTGTCTTAGTTGCATTGAAGGATGAAATGCTACCCTAGGTTTAAAATGAAAGGACGAGGCTGTGCCTAGTTCCTTTTACTGAAGCTCCCAGGACAGTTGGAGTGGGCTTGCTGGAAACACCAAGTTAGCGCTTTCAGTTTTATACTCGTAAAACCCATTCTTTGCTTTCTGTCATTCTTTCTCCCCTCTCCCTCCCACCCTCCCTCCTTTTGCTGCCGTATCAGCCCGCACAATGGTTTTGTTCTCCTGTCTTTTCTTAGCAGCCCTTGGAACCAGTGGATAGACAGGACGTATAATTATTTTATGTCAGTTTGGCAGGTGTATCTCACAGAAATAATTAAAGATAATTGCTTAGTAAGGTCCAGGTTTAGAGGATTGAGGGGTACGTGGCAGTTCTTCCCCATATAAAATGATCAGAACAGAAGAATCTCCCATATTGGACAAACTGAATGCTGGATAATTCTAAGCAGTTGTTTTGACACTTTCTTATATCAATTCTAGGACAGAGGAGGCTCTGTCCTGGGGCAGGAAGGGGTGCTGGGCTCCCCGTGTTTCTCTTTGTCCTGACTACAGCATCTGCCATAATGCAATTTAAGAGTCTCGTCTTATTTTGCATCTACATGGTAGATATAATTGAAAGAAATAGTTACCAGTGTAGGATAGAGCTTCTTTGCTGTAGGGATAATCAGCATGTGAAAATTGGTGATGTTCACTGTTAGTAGCGTGCTCCTTAAAAAAACCCGCAAACAAAAACAAACCAACAAACCCACAACAAAGCAAACAGGTAAAATCATTGAATGTGGAACAAATTTCTTATAACAAGAAAGGTGCTTTTTTCAGCTTTCTAATAGCTGCCTTGTTGAAAGCTCTAAGAAAAACAGCTGCCAGGCTATCACTGACAAAATTATCAGTGAAAAGTCTCAACATGACTATTAATATTCAATGTTATAAACACTTCTTATAAGCTTTATGGTCTCTTTGGGATTTTTTGAGTTTTTCTGTCTTCAGACATTTACATGAAAATGTCCTTCATATAAGCTTCAATTTCAGAAAAAAACCATTGTATCAAATAACAAACCATAAACAGCACTTAGGTTTTGTGTAAAGGGACAGTGAAGTGTTATTTCAGTAGGGCAGAAACTTCTAGAAAAGCAAACTGTTTTCCTCTCAGTAGCATTTGCTTACTATACACGTTTGCACTCTTCTTAATCTAACATAAACATACCCAGTTTGAGAGAGTTTTTGCATTGGTCCTTGGTTTTAATCTAATAAGCAATGAGTGCAAAAAATAAAAATACAAATGGAGAAGGTAATTGAAATATGCGTAATGCTTCTTGATTGAGAGATGTTCCTTTTGTACTCCAAGTAACAGAAAAAGAGGTATTGTGCACTTTTTCCTAATTTGAGCAGATGTTCACAGTTCCTTGCTCACGCTTAAAAAACTATGAACTGTGTGGAAGAGATGAAAGAGTTTTGAAATACTGCAGAGGTGCTAAACAAGCTTTATTGTTTCCTGTAAAGACCCATGTTCAAAGGTTCTTAGGGAAACATATGGCTATCTTGCCAGCAAAAGTAAGGGTGCAGTTCGGTATAATGGATGGGTTTTAGCATCTCTGAATCATCATTAGGTTCTGCTTTGTTTTTCATGTTGGGATTTTTTGGTGGGAACAAGTTGGACGGGAAGGAAGGGGGAAAGAACTCACGTGATGCTTAGGGAGAGCAGGGAAACAGCAATGAGAGTTATCTCTAATTTAGTATTCTGCTAGGAGAAGGATTTCTGAAGAGAGGATGGGTAAAAATAACCTATGGAAAGTAAGATGAAGCATTTGGAAGGCAGAGGTAATAAGATGTTGTCATGTCCTAGCCCCAAGTCAGCTGTCTTCTGCTCTCTGGGAGGCTTTATTTTGGCTGTCACTCCTGCACTAATGGAAGTGCTGTAATAAACAGAAATATTTAATGCTAACTGCCCACTATCTACTCTAAAAGGTTTAAGTGATGCATTAGTGATTTCTAGTGCTGCTGCTACTCACTATATCCAGATGGAGCTGCAGGTGGGAATCCAATGGCTTGAGGCATCACCAAAAATACCGTTTGTATGTAACGCTCTTAGTACTAACAAGGTGCATTTAGGAACACCTCAGGAATAATTTGAAACATCTCTCCTTTATCTTTTGAGTAATCCAAATAGTTAGCATTTCCCAGATTGTGTGATGCTTTTTGTTAACTGAGTTGCATCACCTTCAGTGCCTTGTAAATTATTTCTTTGCTTGGCATTTTCAGTAGACTAACCCTTCAGACAGGAATGATATATATTTTTTTGTACTTGAAAATGAAGCGTTTAAAATGTTGGCTGTAATCCAGATTGTTATTCTGGACTGTTCTGACTGTGTTAATGTTCCACTGCAATAACATACCATTATTTAGTCAGTTGTTGGTATATTTATCAGCTTTACTCTTTCTCAGAAGTGTTAGACTTCAAATCTAACCACCATTCTTGGGTTTAAGATTTGGTGCTGCATGCTCAAACAGTACAATTGCAAAACCTTGGTGTTTACTTCCTCTTCAATCTTCTGCTGAACTATTCCTTTCCAGTAAGACCTCTTCAGTGTGGGGCCTTGTCAAAATTGAAGGGAGCATAAAAATCCATGCAAGTTCATTTTGACGTGTGTACCACATGCCGTAGTGCAAAAGAACAGTTAGAGATAAATCTTTGATTCAAGAAACTCCATCTTCGGGGAATAACATTTCACTTGGTATTTCTTTTCTCACATCAAACAGTGTCTTAAGTAAGAACAGTCCAAAAATATATATCATGAAAGGAAAGTAGGATTACCATAGAAAACTTGAATCTGAATTGCTTGCAGTTTATCATGGAATTGCTTACTTTGACATGCTTAATGAAAAAACCCACTTCACTGTGGGGAATTTTATGTTTACTTTTTGATAAGAATAATGATGAGCTTACAAATAGATCTTCTTTTTCTTTAATTAGAACAATCTGTTGTGAGTCCTTAACTGTAGTTAAACAAATGCTCAGCTATTGCTCCATGTTTAAATGACAACACTAAATTTAATGTTCAGCCAAGGTGTTATGTTTTGTCTAAAGAAAACTAAGAACAAAGTGACCTAACTCGCTACCCACCCTGAGAATGGGTAACAGTAATGTACAGTGAAAATTTCTTTGCTATTTTAAGATTTTACCCTTATCTGATTAGCATGTCTCCTGCCATTAGCATCACCATCTCCCTAAAAAAGAGTATGGTTAGCTTGTCCTGCTCTTCTGGAAGCTAAAGTTGAGCCTCACCACACATTCTTTTTCTTTTTCCTTTTTTTTTTAAATCAATATAAAAGTGTCTTTATGGATGTAGTGTTCTCTTAATTGGCTGATCTTTCTGACAGCAGTATCAGTTAGGTTTTTTTAAACTCATATTAAGATTTCTGTCAAAGTTAGTGCAAAGATAACTTTGCTTAGCTTCTCAGTGCAACCAAATAAAAGAGGAAGCAGTTTACCATAAACTGCCCATGGGGAGCACTCCAATATTTTTTCATTTGGTGGGTGTAATATTGTTATATGTTTAATAGAGCTCTAAAATTCATAATACTTAATATGTTGTCTCTAATGGGAAGCTTGTGGTACTAAATGCACCCTCATCATCGTAGTGTATACTAGTTGCTCATTATCATGTATAAAATCTTTACAAATGGGAGACAGGTGATCTTAAAGCCCATAAGTGAAAATGATAAAATGAGATTTATTTTAACGTCTAAATGTGTTTCTAATGTCTTATTTCCTGTCATTTTGTCTCTTGTATGGAACGTTTTCTGTTCAAGAGTAGCATTTCTCTCATTATTTTGTGTAAATATAAATATTTTTAGGAATCTCCTATGAATACTCTTAGGTTTGAGAATCTTACTACGAAGTTTTATAGTACAAGAAGTTTTAAGTGTATAGTGTGATTAATGAAGGAGGATCTGGATTAAATGAGACGGCTTTTATTCTCACAAAATGCAGTCCAGTTTCAGTTCTTGGCTTGTTACTGTCCCAGCTGACATTCAGTGTGCCTAATGGTATAATATGGATACTTACCTGCAAACTGAAAAAATAGCTAACTGCAATCACATTTACATCAGATGTGCAGAGAACAAATTTCATACCATAAGTGAAAATTTAATTTCGGTAAGCTGTTGAAAGCAGTGTTACCTGGTAAAGTTCTTCAGGCTTTTTTGTGGTGGTGGTGTTTTGGTTTGGGTTACTAAACTAATTTGATAATTGAAGCTAAATCCATTCCAGTAGCTTGAGGCAGCAGAAATAGGAAGCAAAACTTGATTTGCATGCTGGTATAAACATTTTTAGAGTAAATAAGTTTAATTTAAATTGGATGAAAGCAAAGAAAACTTCATGACATTTCATTTTTATGAGGGTTTTTTTGTTGTTGTTTTTATCAGGGTGAACAACTGTGTAGGATTCTCCAATTACAAGTTTTTTCTTCTCTTCTTGGCTTACTCGCTGTTGTATTGCCTCTTCATTGCTGCAACAGATTTGCAGTACTTTATCAAGTTTTGGACAGTAAGTACCCCAAACTACATACTGTCTTTAAGTGTGTGAAGTTACTGCTGTGCAAGAAGTCTAAGATTCTAAGGAGGCCTACAAAAAAGCTAGAGATGGACATTTTTACAAGGACATGTAGTGATAGTACAAGGGAAAATGGCTTTAAGCTGAAAGAGGGTGGATATTGATTAGGTATTAGGAAGACATTCTTTACTGGTGAGGCACTGCAATGAGTTGCTCAGAGAAGTTGCCGATTCCCCATTCCCGGAGTGTTCTGGGCCAGGTTGGATGGGGCTCTGAGCAGCCTGGTCTAGTGGAAGGTGTCCCCTGTCCGTGGCAGGGATGTTGGGAACTAGATGATCTAAGGTCCCTTCCAAGCCAAGGCATTCTGTGATTCCGAGGCATTACATTGTAAACTAGTATCTCCTAATATCATGTACAAAAATACAAAAGATTTAATAAATCATAGCCTTCATTTTTTTCTCGTAATCATATTTTAATGAACTTTCACTTATTGCTTCATTATATTGAAAAGGCTAATTAAATGACACAATTTTTGTAAAGACAAATTATTCTTTTCTAAAAGACTCTTCAAATCTAAATTTCAGGTTCTTGCTCTCAGTATTTATAGTTTCCCAAGAAAGGGCCTGTTTCTTTAACTTAGATGCTGCCACCAAACTGATTGCATGGCTCTCTGTACATAGGTGTATAATCCATTTATTTATATTCTTGTTGTGTGGTGTATTTGTCTGTGTGCTGAATTTGATTTGGCTGAATAGAGGATTATTAATAATCAAATTAAACAGCTATTTCCCCAATTCTAATGGCATGTTTTTTTTAATTTTTAGAATGGCCTTCCTGATACTCAGGCCAAGTTCCACATCATGTTTTTATTCTTTGCTGCAGCTATGTTTTCTGTCAGTTTGTCTTCTCTCTTTGGGTATCACTGTTGGCTTGTCAGCAAGAATAAATCTACATTAGGTAAGTAGATTTAATGCTTCTGTGTTTGACAGCAAAAAATAAATAATAAATGTATCTTAGATGCATGGGGGTAATGGAAGAAGTGGGCAGTTCTACACAGGTTCCTTGGATCTTGGTTAGAAGACTCCCAAGTTCTGCTGCTCCCTGGAAATTCTGACTCTTTCTCTCTTGCCCCAAAGGGCCAAGTTATTAATGAACTTACGTTCTTCCTCTCACTGCTTTCTAGCCCCAGTTTGTTAACAGAAACCGGATAAACTGAAAAAATGAAAATAAAATCAAGATAAATTTCTAATAAATGTTAGATGGACTCCTGCATGCTCACAGACCTGATTCTTGTTTGGCATTCCCAGCCCCAGGTCAGAGTCCTCCCATGTGGTGCCTCAGTCAGGGCAGTGGCTCCAGCTCTTCGGTCCCACCCTGGCCCCCTGCAGACCCAAAGTTCTGTCAGAGCTGACTTGTGACAGAAGAGCAGGCAGTGCTTCTATGTTTAGTAGTAAGTGAACAATGGAGATCCCAAAGGCAGTTCCACAGTTGTGAGAACTGTCTCCCACAGATGCATAGGAAGGCCTCTGTGTTATGAATTAATTTTAAAAACCTCAAAGAAGGCGTGCTGTGCCTCTACCACGTGGCAGTGTAAATAACTGCATCGGATAGCAGCGCTAGACCACGATTTCCCTCCACTTGAGTGCACACGTGTCTGATGACAAATCTTAATAAATAAAAGGAAGTGCAGAAGATTTAAGTGCCTCTTCTCTACTATATGCTGGACTGTGAAAATGCCAATTTGCAATATAGTCATTAAAATTTCTAAATCTCTAAATGTTTTCCTGTTGATATAAGCTGAATTAAAGTAGGCCAATGAATTGACCTGTATTTTCCAGTTCTCTTTGGATTTGCTAATGATGATTTTGGTGATTAATGGAAAACTTTGAGAATAGATGTCTGTACCAATGGAAGAAAGCTTGTTTACTTTAAGTTTTCCTCTAGGATTTTTGAGTTTCTTCAGTATTCTAACAAATCATTGACTTTGAACAATTTTTTACTGGTATTAATTTCTATCTAGGTATAAGTAGAGAAAAGTTTTATTAAAGATGCTTATTTGAATGAAAATAAATTAGTGTTCTGTTTATAAAGTCATAATTTTCGTGCAAAAAAATTTGTTCAGAGGTAACCATAATACATTACATTTCTAATTCAGTATTTCATGTTTTCAAAACAAATGGAATCCCATACTGGTAATATAACATGTTTCCTGCATACTTAAGTTACTCAGAAATATCTGGTGTCTTTTACCATTTCACTTTGGGTAATTGCTCAATATGTGAAGCCTTAAAAATGCAGTTTTGGTAATGAAGCCATAACAGCTTTAAGTGTGACTGTGCTTAAATCATCCTGGGAGTTCTTTTCCAAGCCTAACATGGGCATCTGAAAGGGTGCCCCCAATTTCCCTTCCCCCTCCTTTAAAACCCATTGTAAGTAATGCACACTGCATGTGGGAGGTCATTTCCAGCAGTTCATGGCTGAGGTTTGACTGCAGAAGGACAGTCTCAGCGTGGTTCTGACGTGGTTTGTGGGAGCTGTACTGTCAGGACATCAGGACATAGCTTGCCTGCTATGTGTAGCCAATTAGGGCAATTAAATGGCTATCAGTCACTTGGTGGAAAGGGAATGAATATTCTGCTTCAGGCACTTTGCAACACTTGAAGCTATATTTAGCTCTCTTCTCCAGAAATTTAGGTTGGATGTCCAGGGGGAATAATCTGGGTCTATGAGCAAAGATGTTTCTTTATGCAGTGGTGAAAACACACAGTATTTTCATACCCCAGGGTGTTAAAAGCTAGTCTTACTACTAAAGTAGGTTAACTTTTTCTTCTTTTCCATTACTTTTTCTGAAATAAACCCTTTGTTTAGGTTTTTCTTTCTTGAGCACTCTCTGTGGTATAGTCACATGCTGAAAACTTCATATAAACGTACCTTGCCTTCTTAAAAAGTGACTTCCTCACTCTTCCTTGCCTTGATGAGGGAGGAGAGTGAAGGAGACTTGCACCCTTCCTCAGCCATTGGACTTGCTCCGTGTGCACGGTGGCTGTGTAGCACTGGCTTTGGCTTCTAAGAGTGCACTCTGTTTGTCAGTCATTTGGGTGGTACAGCCTTTCCTCTTGGATGATGGTACCCGCAGTGCAATTGCCTAAAGACTGGTGGGAGACTTAAACATGCTAACTTGCAAAGAGGTCTAATTAATCTTTTTCTTTTCAGAGGTGTTCAGAGCTCCCATATTTCGTCACAGGACAGATAAGAATGGCTTTAGCTTGGGCTTCAGCAAAAACCTAAGGCAGGTGTTTGGTGATGAGAAGAAATACTGGTTACTGCCTGTGTTTTCAAGGTATACTGTTCCTAACGCTTCATTTGCTTAAACTTTTGAATAATCAGGATCCAGAGAGTTTTGGGGGATGGTTAGTTTTTTGAAATAAGATATAGTAATACTTTAATAAAAGAAGTTCTTCAAAGTTGAGAATTTTTTGTATGTATGACACTAATTCTGAATTTTTCAGTTTAGGGGATGGTTGCTCCTTTCCAACTTGCCTTGTTAATCAGGATCCTGAGCAAGCTTCCACACCTGGTGGACTTAATTCATCATCCAAAAGGTAATCTGCCTTTTGTTACTCATTTCAAATAATTGATTTCTTTTTTCCTGTGCACACATAAACAAAACTATGTATAATATACTTAAATGCAGTAGGGAAATTAAGAGTATCCTTTTAATAAATCCAAGTCAGGTTTTAAACAGTTAAGCTGTAAATCAGATAATCCTCAGATTTATATTTAAATTTATGGAAATGAGATGGGGTGGGTTTTTCCCCTGATGTGCTTTGTCTCGGTTCAGTGGCATCCCAGGACCTGAATTTTCCACGCCTGCCTAACAATCAGTATCAGCAGCATTCTGTTCTGCATACACAGGAGATGGTTAGTCAGTCTGCCTGTGATACAAATGCATTACCTTGCCTGGCTTTTGGGGGACGCCTGCTTCTTCTTGTCTGGTGAAAGCTGCTTCATATAAGGGAATCCCTAATGGCCCTTGTGCCAAAGCACAGGAAGCTGAATATTAAGTGTTCTTTCTGCTGATAATAGGAACATATTTTATTAATTCTTATCCTTAATAGACATGACATCTTTAAAGTGTGAAAAAGTATGCATATGCTCCTTTAAATAAATTCATAGTGCATCTTTTTCTAAACATTTATGTAATGAAAAGTGTGATAAGTATAGTAGACTTGAATATGTGGCTACAAAATGATAATGGAATCATACTGACAATCTTTTATTCATAAAAGACACATGACATTTCAGCTAGCTGTTTACAAATGTTTTATCTTACCCCAGCATTCCATAGCTTACATTAGGAAAGAGATTCTGGAGATGTTCTCTCCACTGTGTATTATGTCAAGAGTGCATTTGGGGCTGAAGTACATGTATTAATATACAATAGCTGTCAAATTAAAAATCCCTGTGCTAGGGAGTTGCTTTTTAGATTGTGCTTGCGTTTGTGACAACTACAGTGTAACGTATGTAATGATAAAAAAGTAGTGATTCATCAGACAAGAGGTAAGGTAAGGAAAATAGTGCATGTGACAAACTGTTTATAATGTGTGGTAAGATGATGAAGAATTACTGCAGTTCACTAATGTTCTTTTTATTGGCACTACAGTGAGAACCATCTGTTTCCTGCAAAGCCGTTGCGTGATTCCCAGAGCCACCTACTTACAGATACACCGTCTTGGTCAGAAACTGCTGCAAAGGCTGAAAAGGGCAAAGTTGGTAAGGACGTGACTTAGGCTGCAATGGTTTATGTTGTATAAACTAGTTTTGGAGGATATAGTGTAGCAATGACCAGGGTCACGTAGTTTGTATTCATGAACCAAAATTCATGAAGCTTATTTTAAATACATGCTTGTAGGAAGTTCCATGTATCAAGCTGCTGTGCCTTTCCCAAACCTGACCAAGGGATACTGAGAACACTGAAACCAGTAGGTGCTAATTATTTATTTAAGCTAGGCTTGATCACACTTTTGACAACAAATTGCTTATAAAAGAGGTAACACCTATTTGCCACTAGTGAAAAGCTGTGTAATAGATACAGGACAGGAATAGACTTGGTAATAGTGTAATGACATTAAAATGATTGTTAATTCAAGGTTGTATTATTTGCTGAAATTGACGTGAGACCTTTTCCTGTGGGAATACTATTTTTTGTCTTTTAAGGTATGAGCAATCCTGCATTAACCATGGAAAATGAAACCTAATTTCCCTTAAAAGAAACATCTGAATATGTAAGGAAAGGTATGGTAATATTCTGTGTACTTAATATTTTATTCACTGATTCCTTATCATAGAAAATTACTAAAACACTTCCTGTTTTCTTTTCTTCAATTAATTTTTTTACCACGTGTAGTAGCACATGAATTCATAGTTTCAAACTAAACCTCCTGTTTCTTGATGTTTGCAAATTAGTTTGATCTTTATACTCATTTAGGTAATAGTCCAATATAATATTATTATTATTATTCGCTTTCTTTAGAAAGATACTGAAATTGTGAGTATTCAAGCTGTTCAGCCAATATTTGTAGCACTAAGTTTGAAAATCAGTCTGGTTCGTAATACTGAATGCAAAGATCATAGCTTTGTCTGCTAAAACAGATAAAAGTCTATCAAATGATGAAGCAAAAAGGATTTAGTCTAATATATAAGCTATTAGTGTCTTGCTCTGAGTCAGGTAGTGAACTGCATCCTATTTAATAGTAAAAACATGCTGCATACTGAAGACAAAAGGTGTCCATATGACTTCCTGAGCATTTAGTCACCTGTTGTCAAAAACAGCTGAGATTTTCTTGATCTCTTGCATTAATATCTTGAAACACAGACTTCTCAGAAACCAGGTTTGAGAAGCTGCTAGTAAATTCTGTTAGGTACAGAACAGGAGTTGACTTTTACCGGGGTTGTGGAGAATGAACACAATCATCATATTCACTGTAGTACTTGAATATTGCAAACTCCACCGAAGCTTATGGAATTAAACTATTTCGTATTCGAAACTGTGTAAAAAGTTTGACTCCAACCCTAAGAATTTCTGCATACCAAATAATTGGTATGGAGAAGTTGTTCCAGCAAGGTCATTTCTTCTCTGCTGTTGGAAGCATCTTTTCAGTCATCCTGAAAAAGTGTCTCAAGTGGATGTCCTTCACTTATGTGTGATATGACTCTTGGACATGCTGTCGTGGCTGTGAGGTTGCTCATGGTCCCTCATGGAGGAAATGTAAGGCATGGAAAGTCATCAGGGAGCTGCAGTGTTTGTTACTAGACCGACCCATTAGGAATGGTATTGCACTGTCAAGGCAGATTATAAAACTAGCAGGTATGCAGATACTAACAGATGGGCCCATAGCTTGTACCAAAAAGTTCCCAAAAGTTCAGTTTGGTTCACAAAAGGAATTTAAAAACCTCTTGGCCCTTACATTCTGGTTTTGTGTTCAGTGATGAAGACACAGTTCCAGATATAGGTACATCTGCAAACTTGGTGGTGTGAAGTGTTAGAGGTGTTGAAAATGTGGGTGTCAGATGAACAGAGTTAAAGAGATGAGCGAAGGCAACTCAGACGGTGTCTGCAATTTTCACTGCTCTGTATATGTTATTTTAATAGAATATAAACCCCTCATTTCTAACCCTTTGTTCAAAATTTAGAATGCTGCATTCCTGATTTCTGCCCTGTTTAATCCATCAGTTCTTTCAAAAAAACAGCAGCTTCTGGAAAAGACTAAGTTACTTACCTTCAGTTAGTTTAATGTCTTACATGTCATCACTAATCAAGAGTAAAACATTGGAGACAGACTTCAAAGCAACAGATTTTTGGATTGTTACAGAAATACCATTAATTGCAGCTAGTTTTATTAGGTTGGAGTTCTACTTTCTAAAGTCCTAACACTTTATTTACTTAAGCAATAGTTTTTAAACTGTAATCTTTCTTTCAGGAGTGTGTACATTTTATTGGAACTTTTTCATTCAGATTATTCTGAATATCAAACATGGTCTGTGACTGTTTTAAAGATGTTAAAAGTGGGTGGGTTTTCCCAGCTGTTTAGCTTGATAAACATCTTGTGCTCTTTTTTAATTATTTTTTTCTTTTAGTCCAGTCTGAGAAAGATGGTGTTTGCAGTCTGATTACTTCACTCCCTCGGGTTTGGGGGCTTTGTTTGGTGTTGTTTTTTTCTTTTTGTAAGCCTCCATTTTGAAAGGTGGCTTTTTAAAGAGAGGCTACTTTCAGAGGCAGTTATGTTGCAAAGAGTAAGTCTAAAGCCACATGAAGCGGCTCCTGGAAGTTGGTTTTGCCTCAGATGGACTCATGCACTTTCAGAAGGGTAGTAAGGACTGGTGATTCTTTGGCATGAGCATAAGCACCAGATTGGTTGTACCCTTAGCTCGGAGACATTTCTATGTGGCAGTTAAAACTTTCTGGAGGAGTAACAAAAAAGATTACTGTCTACATATATGTGACATACTGGAATGGGGGCTAGAATAAGAGCCCTTTTACAAAAACTTCTCTTAGCTACTCTGCATTTAACTTCATTTCTTTATTGACAATATTTGAGTTATATTTGTTCCTAGGGATTGGATAGAATACTTTTAATAGAGCTGCTGAAGTCGCCACAACAAAACCATGTAATTTCATCTTAGATATGAAAAATACAGCCTGCAGCCCTTGCCAGTGTGGTAGAATTAGAATTTCTGTCCCAATGAAAGATCTGTTCAATATCCTGTATCGTACAATCCTTCATATTTCAGCAGAGGACTAATTACTGAAAGTGCCAGGTGTGGTACACACTAATGTAATAGAGAATTGTTTTTTTATTATGTTGGTACCTGGAAGTACTGTAAAAATAGCTCATGTCATTTTATAAACTGGTGGCCTGCTTGCTCTGTAGTCAGTACTTCCCACTGTCATCCTGAAGTAGATTTATAACATAATCGTGCACAGTCTTACTGGGCTCCTCTTCAGGGTGGAAGTTTTATTCTGCTGTTGGTCACTGTCCCCTTCAAATTGATGAGACATGTTACAATAACATAATTTTTAAGTATTCTTTGATTCTAATAATGTGTTTTGTGATTAATGTTCTGTTCCAGTTTAAGAACAAGCTGTTGTTGGAAGGAAGATGCATTCTTCCAGATCAGCCCTGTTGGCCAGCTGCTCCTGTCTGCCTCTCTATGGATGTGCTCAGAAAACAAACTGACAGATGATTAGCTATCTCCATGTCACTGCTTGAAACTCAAAACTAAACATACTACTTCTGAACCACATAAAGGATGTTTGAATGGTGAAGGATGATTGAGTAATAGAAAGTAGAGAAAAAGAAGAGTGTGCGTTTACAATTGTAAAAATTCAGTGGCTGATTTTACTTTGATATTCAGCACAACAAAAATGTGACCTCCTTACTATCAGTTCATGTTCTTGGCTTGGTTTTGGAAATTTGCCTTTTAATTCAAATTGTTGCAAGTAGTTTACTTTAAAATCAAATTTTTGCACCACTGGCTTTATGAATTGGGAGACCAGCCAGTGTTAATTAGGAATGGTTTAGTGGCTTGGTGGACTGTATTTTCTTTTGAGCCCTTGATAAGCAATTTTTGAAGATAAGAAGACCTAAGTGAAGTGTCCGACTGTTTTTGGAACATTTTTTGGAAAACATTATTGTAAAACCTCTGTTTTCCCTCAGCTCTGCACTACCAATAGTTTGAAAAGTTGCTGAGGGAAAAAAATCCTTTGGTTAATTGAATGCTACAGTGGGTCACTGCTCAGTGGTGGGATAAAAAGCCTGTGTTCAGATGGGTAATACATAAATGAAACTGGCCAGCTGGGGATTTTGATGGGAGCTGCACAGAATAGCCCTATGAAATGGGGATTTTATTGTCCCATTTGGAGCTCTTAACCCCTTTGGGAAGCAAATGTTGGCCCTGAACTTTGATCCAAAAGGCTTTTTACCAACCTGTGTTCGTTACTGAGGGCCACTGTCTTTCAAGCTCCTAATTTTTTATTAATCAGTATTTGTCTCAGATTTCTTTTTTCACTTTTTCTTCAAGACACTGCCTTTCTTACTGCATAACTTAATGAATACCATGTACAGTCAAGGAGAGTTACTGTTATAACTTGTGATATTTGTAGTTACAGAGCAATGGACTTTTGATTGCAATACCAAAAAGCCAAGCTGCTGCACACAGGAAATCCCATTCAATTAAGTTAGGAGCCAGCAGCTTTCTTAGGATCAGAGTTTACTCACCAGAATGAGAGGCATTTTCAGCTTTCAAAGTCAAGGAAGTTTCAGCAACACAAATCTAATTGTCTTGTGCCTTTTGTATACACTACATTTATGGTATCAGTGTTTACATTTAACTGCAAATTTCTATTCTGAAAACAACTTTAGGAGGAACTTAGTTATGCTTTCTAGGGGGCTAGATAAAAAGACTGGTCAAAAAAAAAAAAGTGAAAACCTCTCAGACTATGCTGAGCTCAGTTGAAATAGAAAAGTGCTTCTGTTGTCAAACCTGAGTTACTTAGTAGTTTGGTTCACAGTGTCAAGATGCCAGTCATTTGTTTAGGAAACTGGCAGCAGGACTAAGTGATACAATTCTGAAAGCAAAAGATACTATCATTAACTCTTCTAGCAGCAGGTAACTTCAAAATTTGTCTTTCTTGGGTTTGCAACTTAAGTGATAACTGGTGTAGCAAAATGTGGCGCTTTTTTTCTCTAGTGAGGGAAAATGTATTTATTTTACTTTTTTTTTACATCTCAAAATTTTACCAGCCTGAAAACATCTGTTTATTGCCAGAAGTGCCAGAGTGTGGATCCCTTGATGTAGAACACCTTTTTTAAACTAGCATGAAGGTAGCATACAGTTTACATGATGCCTGCAGAGATCTAGTTACCAAAAGATTTTTTGCAGCTCTTTATTCAGTGTTGTTCTGTCAGCTTACCTCGTATTCGTGTTTGTTTAAAGGCGAACTTGTCAAGGGATAAGGGGGAGAGGGAAAATATATTTTTTAACACTTCAGGTTCTCTATCTGTAGAGTCTTGTTTTTTATGCAGTTAGTCACAGGGTGGTTTGTCATGGAGCATGCATATAAAAATACTGAATAGAAAGTTGAAATTCTGCTTCAGTGTATCTTGCTCCATATTTTTATGTAAAGACAAAAGATTTCTTCCCCAGCAAAACACATCATGGAAATGGATCTCTCTAATACAGATGTCAGTCTCTCTGTGTCCAGGGCTCTGAGATCTCTTAGTAAGGCTGGGGATCAGTGTAGAGAAAGGACAGGGATAAGGAATCAAGAAATGCCTGGCTTCTCCATGTCTCAGAAGTCACACTTGGAAAGCACAATAGCCCTAAATAATCTGCAACTTTGTTGTGGCCAGAGGCTGTCCCCCTCACAGAAAACTGATGGAGGCATGGGAAACAGACACTGATGAAGGGAGGAAAAAGGGAAAGAAAGGATGGTAGCTCAGAGCTAAACATTGAGCAGATCTGAGCCAGAGGGCTGTAGCTACATCTGCTCTCTGGATGGGCATGAGCTGTGTCTCCATGCAGAGCAGTGTCAGCAAGCTTTGAGGGTTCCTGGCAGTTCTGACTGTGTAGAGTGTGGACAAAAGTGAGCTAATCATGCTCCAAAGTGTAATTTCTGATAGTATGACTATATCTTGGCTTTAAACTGTCTAATACTTTCTATAACAAAGTGAAAATTCTCTTTTTGACATACTGACCATTGTCAGTGTTACAATGCATGCAGGAGAATTTGTGAAGAAGTCAGGGTAGCAAGGATGCAGTGTTTTTTTGTCTGTTTACACTGATTCTCCTGTCCTTTATATTCTTGCTAGGCACTTTACTACAGCCTTTTGTGTAATTTCTGTATTTTTTTTAAGGAGTGCTTTTTACCTACTGTACAGTTACTAATCTACTTTTTTGCTAAAAAGAAAATACTACCCCTGATATTTATCTAGAGGTATGACTGCTTTTCAAGCTTTAGTGGAAACTGGACAAGTTCTGCAGACTCCTCAGATGGGCCTGAGTCCCAAATGACAACAGAGTTAAATTTATTTTGTATATATGTAGACAGTCAGATGAACCATAGCTCCCTACATGTGTAACAAATTTCTTTTATTTGTAGGTTAGAACAAACCCAAAACGTCTGCACCAGAAGTAGTACACCACATACTCAATGTCAGTTGATGTACTGGTGATGGAGTGCTCAAAGTCTTCACAGAGAACTATTTTTGTTAAGAAAATGGAACACAATCTTGGTGAGCAGTTAATACACAGCTGCTGTTACGCACTTTAATTCTTTAACTGGAGAGAAGAAACGCTGTCCGGTTTAGGTTACAGACTGAAAGTTCTTTAGTAGACTATGACTGGGCAGGTAATGAATGAAACACAAAATCACAGAGTGGCTAAGGTTGGAAGGGATCACTACTGGGGTTATCTGGTCCCTGCTTGAGCAGGATCATCCTAGAGCACATTGCACAGTATTAAATACAGATGGTTCTTGAGTATCTCTTGTGAGGGACACTCCAGAAAGAAAACAAGTTTCTTTTAGTGCATGGAATGCTGTAGCTAGTTTTCATCATTATTTGGATTGAGAGTTCTTCCCCTGATTCAGTTGACTGGTGTGTGGAGGGGTGGGGGAAAATATATTTCTACATAAATTTAGCTTGTAACTTTGGCACTTGTTAATGTATTGCTCACATAAATAAATGCTTCATGTTCAGCATGTCATGTATGTGGTAGTCATTGACACACTACCATCAGTGTTACTGGTGGTGTACCTGAAGAGCAGAACATCTCTACTGGGGCTTCATTAACAACATAGTTGCTGTAAATGTTCCCCTTCACTAGGAGTCTTGGACTTTTATAGGTATATTTCCCTTCTCCAGGGAGCACCTCACAACCCACTGACACTGAAAGAGGTTGAGAAGGAACCAATTCTTTTACCATCTTTCATGGGTGGAACACTCCATGCCTTTATTCACCCTCCATGCCTTTATGCTGGCAGAGCAGACAGCTGCACTCCTTTGAGTACTGTTGATGGTCAAAAAGGTGGAATTTTGTCCCCTAAAAAGGGCCCCTATATAGTTCATAGAAGTGAGAAGGTACAAGAAAGATGGTTACTAACCAGGATTGTCACCCACAGCAGCTTTGCTTCATGAGGGCTCTCCACTCCCTGCCATGCCAGATTCTTCAGAGCTGCCTGACTTTCCCCTCTTTCCTGACAGTCTTCCTTAGAAAAGTGCTGGATCCACCTCCAGTGCAGAGAGGGGTGAGACTGACTGCTCAGGGACCTCTAAAACTGCAGAACAGTTATGTAAAGATGAAAGCACCTTTTACCTCTTCCAGTTCAGACATAACCTGCAGTATATGGTCCAAGCTCATCCTGTTTTTAAAACCCTTCCATAAATACTGGTATTGAACCATACACAAACATCCTCATCCAAAACAAGATTTAAAAAAAGAATGTGCCGCTAGGCAGTGGGGGTGGTGGGATGTCTCTATTGCTACTTCACTTGCATCTAGCACCTTCTTATCAGTGACCTTGCAGTAGGATGGGAAAAGCAGCAGCCTTCCAGGATGAAACTTTGAGCAAGGGACATCTGACATAACCTAAGGAAAGCCTTCCCACTTCCCTCAGCAGTTTTTCAATTGTTCCCTTTTTAAATTTTTCATCATCTTTTTATCTCTTCTCCTTCCCTTCCATGGAAGTCCAGATTAAAACTGTTTAATGTGAAATGTACAATCAGTACTTATGTTCTCTTTATTCTTCTCCCTCCCAAAGTTGATTCTAGATAGGTAATTCCTTCATTTCTCCAAGGTGTCACTCATCACTGAAATTCAGTAACTCAGTCATCCTGAAATCCAGAGGCATTGATTACATCCCTCATCCTAGATCACTGTAATCTCAAGCAGATGGTCCCAAGAGTTTGAGTGCAGCAGTTGAAAGAGTGTGCTATGAGCCTTTCTCCCCCTCTGCATGCTCACAGTTTAAGTGATTGGCAGAACTGGAACAGACCCAACACTTCCTGACAGTCATCACTTTATGAAGTCACTTTCCTTTTTTCTTTTCTTCTGAAAATAGAATAATTCTTAGTTCACTTAAGAAAGAGCTCCTGTTATAAAGGCAAAAATAGACAACACACACAAACTGTGTTACAGCCTGAACAACAGTTTCCAGTTATTTTCTCCATCATATCAAGATATTTAACTGGCCAGTATTTCAAATAGATACAACAGTAAAAATCCGTAGCTTCATATGAAACACTATCATAGATACCACAGCTACTCTCCAGAGCATGCAGAGGGACAAGAACGAAGGAAACGGGGAACTTGCCAAGTTCAGCTATTACATGATGAAAAGTAAAAAAAGGGTATTGCCAATGCAACCCCAGCTCTGCTTTGTTGCCCTACAAAAGATAAAGAACATTTTCTGTAATGCAGCTTTAAAAAGTTCATCTGTTGCCAACTTGTGCCTGATACACAGAGAAGGGAAAAAGCTTCCCTTCTTCCCTTCCCCTTTCTCCAGCTCTCCCTCACATTATCCAACACAGTTAACTGAGGCAAGTGTCTTAGGAGCACAGGAAAGAACACACTTGGGCAAGAGTTCTCCTACTTCAACAGAGGCAGAAAATAGTATCTCATCTGTGCCGGCAGAAGGACAACACCAGCCTCTGCAGAAGTCAGATCTTCACAGTTGGCACCAAGGGGCAGATTTATTCCCAACCCCAGACTGCTAAAATAATGCAGGAGAATCATCCTCATTTCACTACCTATGTGAGGGTGGTGCAAGAGGGAAATAAACACCAAATAAGCACCCTCATACAAGAGGAAAGCAAAACAATCTCCCATGAACCAACCGAGGTGCACTAAACATCAGGTATACCAGAAAAATAACTTCATTGTATGAATAGAAAAGTACACAGAGATAACTGATTTTACTCTATGTAAAAATGGGGATTTATTCGTTGTGAGATTTTGTTCAAACTCAACAATTTAGTGAGACAAATACCCACAATTCTACTGGAGGCTTTTGGCTTTCTTTGCCATCACTGACATGGTGGTGTTAAATCTTGAGAAGTCTGTTTTATTTAAAATTTCACTTAATTATTTTACAGGTTAATAAACTGCAATGAACCCACACCACCCTAAATCCATTGACATATGAATATTAAACTTCCAGGGAAGTTCTAAAAACTGCTTCAGTACAGAAGTGTTTTCTTTCAGTGCACATTAGTTTGAGTTATTAGTTAATTCCAGGTTGAAAAACCAATTGGGAGTTTAAAACAGAACTTCTTTATGTCCAGTTCGTTTTTACGTTCCTAATCTGATCTTCCTCCACCAAGGATAAGTATTCCTTGTTCCAGGCTTTTCTAGGCATCTGAGAGACCTGGGATTCCTAAAGGCAGGTCCTAAGAGTAAAAACCAAAGCAAAGAAGGCATTGAGTAGCTTGGCCTTCTCCATGTCCTTTATAAGTCTCCTGCCCCCATTTAGCCATAGTGTCATATTGCTCCTCATGTCCCTGTGCAAGGTTTTCTTGTCCCTCACCACAGTCAACTTCAGATAGCCTTTGCTTTTGTTAAACCAACCTCTTCATCCCCACTTCAGACAAATGTCACATGCTCTGCTTCCACCTTCCTGTGTTTTGAGTTGAATCAGAAGCACCTTGTTCATGAATGCAGGCTTCCTACTTTTCTTGGATTTCCTGAATAAGGGAATGAACCATTCTTGAGCGTGGAGCAACCAGTCAGATAAGGTAAGAGAAATTTCTTGGATGCCAGAGGTTACAGGTCATCAACAAATTCATATGGGAAAAAGCCTTAAATACTCTGAATGTGTTCCAGACCTATTTTCTTCCTCAAGGATGCTTCTTGCCTAGTTTCAATGAGGAAGGGAACTAAATGCTTAAAATAAAGATTATATATATTTTAAAAAATAGTGACAGAGAACATAAGGTTCCTGGAACACTCATCTGACTCCAGAAGCCAAAAATACAAGTGGATTAAAAATAGAAAGATCAAATATAACAGGTTTTGATACTGCATTTCTTCTGACAAACCTACTCAACAACAGTGTATGTTAAATGGATTGGGAAAAGCAGAGGCCTAGAAAAGAGAATTCTTGTCTCTGAACAAAAAGGTGCGTGTCTAGACAGCTGGAACTGTGCCTGCACATTAATTTTTGCAAAAGCAATTAAAGCTGGCCACTTTGGAAACAGATTTCAGCTCTTAAGTTTACACGTAATGGTCCTACACATAAGAAATTACTTTTTTCATAATCTCTACAATTCACAATTTAAATCACTCCTTAATGGAAACTAAATCTAGTTTTGCCAAGGAAATGAATGATGCACAGATATCTCCCCAGCTGCAATCAGCTCTCAACAGACAGATCACAGTGATCAGACCAAGAGTTCTCTCACAAAATAATGCATAATCTGTTTCATGCTGACCAGTGGCTTTTGAGAAAAGCTTTTGTTACTGAAGAAAACTCAAGAGTAGAATTCTTTGAAGTCAAACACTGGTCTAGTGGAAGGTGTCCCTCTCCACAGCAGGGGGCTTGGAACTAGATTATCTTTAAGGTTCCTTCCAACCCAACCATTCTATGATTCTATGACAGGAAGCAAAGAAAAGAAAAGCACGGCACAGCATATGGGATGTGCAGCAGTCACTTCAAAAGCACATCCCCATCGGCACTAGAACTTTTACTGTAGGCACACATTCAGAAGGCTCTAAAAACTTCCTTTGATCCTAGATTTAAAAGTTACTTCAAAACAAAAACCCATTAAAGTCCTTCGAAGAGTCATTCTGCTCAAGTTAACGAGATAGCTGTATCCATATGCTTTAGGCAAAGCTACTACTTTAAAGCAAATGCATCAAACTTCAGGGGTGCTTCATTCCATGTGTATGCAAACTTTCCCTGGAGGCCACAGCAAGAATTCATCCTGCTTTCACTATCACTAACTTAAAGCCAAAGACAACTGAAGTTAAAACAAGTCACCATCATCAAATGCATAATGGTATAAAATTACTAATGGGATTAGGATGCCTCAGAAGTAAATTGCAATCACCACTTTTGCAACTCAGGACAGTAAGAATTAAATTACTGGAAACACATGAACACAATTCTGCTCTGAATGTGGAATCAGTCAGGGAGTAGCGAGTTAGATCCCTTTATAAGCATATAGAAGAGAACTATCATGCCATGAACTAACAAAACAAAGCTGAACTGACTAAATAATCACATTCCAGGAAAAATTTTGCAACAAAACCACCAGTCTGTTGTTATGTAAGAAAACATTTCTTAGGCCTTTATTTACAAAAGCTTTAAAAACAAATACCCTCTGTTATGCAAATTACTTGTTTAAAAAGGACCACCCAGTTACATCATCATAATTCATCATGAGAAAAAGGTGTTTGATTTTTTGCTTTTAAGTACAAGATAAAACAGAGTAATTGGTGAACATTTGGAGATTTTTCTGCCATTGATTTCCATGTCAAACACACGTACGCGCGCACACGCACAGACACACAATGTCACGCATTCCATCATTTCAGGCTAGTATTTAGCTATTCAATACCAAAAATCCTTCCTGCACAACTGCTCTGTATACATGCTATGCAGAGTTAAGAACATACTTCAGGGTCCTTTAAAACAATATATCTAAAATATATTGTAAGATATACTCAAAAATAAACTAGCATTACACTCCTCAGGTAACTTTATTAGCTGTAAGTTATTTATATTTTGTTGTCTTACAACAAATATCTGTAACATCTGTCTTTGTAACAACTACAAAAAAGCATGATTTAATTGTCCTTCTAATTCTTTAATTCAATTAAATAGTATTTTTTCAGATCTTTGGGGTTTATCTTCAACTAAACTGACTTACAAAAATCATGAAATCAAGTACATAATAAATATGACTTCCATAAAAAATATCTGAGGTGTACATTACTAGAATAAAAGCCACGAGGTTAATCAAGGGAAGTGTGCCATTACAAGACTCCTACTTTTCCAATATCCTTCAACTCTCAGTTTAATGGCAAAAAGGCTAAAGTCATAGCTGTTCTTTTCCTGAAGGGTGTAAAGCTGTTTTTTCAAGCCTCTTTCCCCCATCACAGAGCGGTTTTAAAGCAGCAGGCCAACCAGCGGTTGACATGTGCAGGATGTGTTGGAAGATGACCGAACACTAGTAAAGTAAGAGCAATTACTATGATTTCAGTAGTTTGTTTTGCTTGAACAAACAGATTATGCAGCAAATAAGTCCCATTGTGTGGGTTGAGATACCAAGGAAATACAGCTTGAAGCTGCTGAACTTGGCAGATGATTGTTTTCTAGCTGAGGGCAAAAGAAAAGAACAAAACAAACTTCAAATAAAACAGAGGATCTGAGTCAGAGTCGCTCTCTAAAGTGCAAATTTGATGGTCCACAATCTTGAATAGCTAAAACGCCTGCATACTGGAAGGAACAGACATGAAGGGGGAAGTTAGTTATAATCAGAGCCAATTAAATTAGAGAAGGGAAGGGAAAGACAAAAAACTGGAAGAACGATGTAGGTAGGTTTACCAGAATATTCATTATGATTCAACTTTCCCCTTCTCTCTGCCACACTGATCCTATACATGCTTCTTTACAAACGGGCTTGTTAAGAGGCCAAAATGTAACCCAGAAAATTTTACGTATCAATATTAAGATCAAAATCTGTGATAGGAACAGTCAAGTTTAGTACATAGAAAGGCAGAAAAGAAAGTGTGCTGAGAAAGGGGGGGGAAAAAGCCTTAATTGTCCAAGGGGTTCAACCAGAGATAAAACCTATATACAAGCATGTGGAGGTCAAAAAGACGGCCTTTCATTTCATGTCATGACTGTTTGTTGGCTTCTTCTTCATAAGCGTTTCCTGTGCCATTTTGTACATAAGATGACCCCGAACCAAGACCGTATAAGTGGCCACAATATTTGGCATCGTCAATGTGATCTTCAAAGAACATCTAAAAAGTTAAAAGAGATACATGAATTATTGCAAAAGAAAAGGTTTGGTTTCAATAGAACTGTAGAAAGGCTTTAAAATTACTTTCTTTTTAAATCAGATATCAAATCCCAAGGTGCAAAAGATGATATAATTAGTATAATAACACACTTAATCTCAACACATTATCACAATGTGCTATTTGACACAATTATTTAAATCTGTCAAGAAATTCAATCAGTCTTCCTGTGCACCTCTCCCAATTAAATGGCCAAATGCAATATTTTCACAATTTTGTATTATTAGTCATCACTCACATATCTGCAAGTGCAACAAAGGTATTTCTGTGGTGCTTCTTACAACAGGCATATGCTTAGCATCCATCATTAGTGCCAGTTCCCTTACCTCTCCTCTGTGTGAAGTTTTCACCATACTCTGTCTTGAAATAGAGATATGTCCTGATTTATATTAAATAGGTTTGGGGGTGGGGAGGATGAGCATAAAACCCATTATAGTGTTTAGAAAAGTGCAGAAAGATGCATTTACAGCTCCGCACAGAGGGGGACTTCATTTAATGAGGAACAGCAAAATTTTGTACCAAGACTGCATTTACACATTACCAGTCTAAACTGCAAATGGAACCTTTCAGTGGAAAACAAAATAAACCCCAAGATATTCTGATACTCAGCCTTTCAGGCTTAGATTTTCAAGCACAAAATCACAAACTGTCTTCCAAAAATAAGAACACACACACACACGAACATTGTTCGCCCTAAAACCTTCACGGCAATCCTGGACACCCCAGTGATTCACATTCTAAGTCATCACCAATATCAGAGATCTAAGACAGGCAGAAGTGCAGGAACAGAATGGATGCAATACACCATCTAAACATGGAGGCCTGTATATACCACACAGCTCAAAACTTCTCCCTTCAAGCTTTGCTTTTTAGCAGCACTGTCAGGATGGAAAGTTCTGTACTCTAGGAATCAGAGACTTTAATTAAAGTTTTACAGTCCCCAGCAGTTCTTAATGAAATAAAAAAGGTAGGAAAAGCCCAAAATAACAACTCAACTCTTGTACTATCATTATTTAAGTATTCCTGATGGAAAGAAGAGGATCAGTAACTTTTTTGGCTGGCACTCCAAGACCCAGCGATCAAGTTCCATCTCCTTCACAGCAACTAGTAACAAAATTCTGTGCCTCTAAAAGCACTGTAAAGTCAAGTCTTCTTACTGAGAAATGTATTTTTAAACACTGAACTCTGCTGAAACAGCTTTAAAAATCTACATTAAATGTATTTCTCTCTGCTTACTACTGTGTTCTTATTTAGAAGTGCTGCATTTCAAAGAGTATTTATAAGTACTGAGGGAAAAAAAATCATTATCAGTCCATGTCTGTTGGCGTAATTAAGCAAGTGTGTTGCACTGAAAAACCCTCAGCGATTTCTACTTCTGGTAAAAGCTTTTAGTAAATAAATTCAACCAGCTGGTTTGCCACTTAATACAAACTGCATCTCATTAAAGAAACTATCATGGGTTTGACTGAACCTTTACTCTAGAAAACTAACTTGAAAGGCTGTATCTTAAGCATGATTATCATATGCTTCCCTTTCTTTGCTTTGGATTTTGCTTCAAATTCAAGAGTGAAAGTTCAACAATACCAGGCAGACAGCAGGTAGCTGCACTGGGCTTGAGTCATGCCAGAAACATAATCCTTTTTATTGCATCTGTAGCCCATGACCTGCTTGACAACTGCTACAATTCCAGCAGAGGCAGAACAGAGTATTAGGATGAGCAAACCAGCTTAAACCATCATTCTTTATTATTCATCTGCTATGTCACTAATATTTGTCACAATCCTGTGGTCATTTTCTCCTTCATCTAAAAGGCTGGATTCCAGAAGGTAGACTTCAGTATATAGTGCTTAACATGATTAAAAGACGAGGTTTGATATTGCCATCTATTTTGACATGGTAAATGACACTGAATTGCTGGAAGAATGCCATGTTCTGATGCACTGGCATTTGTTCAGTGCAACTGCTTTCCAGAAGAGGCCTGTTTGACATTTGATTGTTCTGCTAATGCAAAATATCCTAATATTTTCCTGTTGTATGCAAACAAGTAGCAAGGAAATGTGAAGCTTGTAAGACCTGACTGTCCTTGCTGTAAACCTTGAATTAACTGACCAGTATATAATCTTTTAGAACTTTAGTTAGACTGTGCTTCACTCAATGGCAAGGAAAAAGAATTGCATGGAAAATCTCCAAAGCAGCCTGTAAGTCATTATTTAATATACCTCTAGCCTGAAAGTTTAGCTAGAAGTGGTTTGTCAACACTCCTTCTCCACCTCCCAGCCTGCCACAAGCAGCAGTACATACCAGCTAGATATTACACTGAGCAAAAGCTCTAAAAAAAAACAAACATTGGCTTGAGTACAGTCACCCAGCAAGGAGTCTGGCTTCAGCAGTTCATAACTCACTGCAGCAGCCACTTAAAAAAAGGCACCCTGCAAAACAGATGAAGAAAAATCACCTCAAAAACAAAACTTTACAAAAAATCCAAAAGTCAGGCCTAGGCTGGAATTGGGAAGAAGTACTCACTCACAGCAGCAAAGCAGGGAATCGGTAAGACTGGTTCACACTTACTCGGAGGAAAATACAGGTGTGAAGAAAGGATTGACCCCTGAGGCCCTTCAGAGACCTCCTTAAAATACCACAGACTTATCAGAATCAACAATTCCATGTGACTATCACAGCACATTACTATCACGGAAATAAAAGCAGTATGTCCACCTACTTCTCTCATTTTGAAAAAGGCCATTCCTGTGAGTAAAGAATCGGATCCTGCCTGATGCTGTGGTCCTATCCTTTCCAGCTCTAACTGCTCAGCCACTTCTTGTAATCCGCCCTGAAAAAGAAAACATTTTTGTTGAATGCTGAAAAAAATTAAATTAGAAAACTGAACAGCTATATTTGGGAAAATCTTTTACACAGGCCATACAGGCATATTTTAATATCTGCACAGTAATTGGAACAGTCATATACTAGATAAAATGCATACCAGGAGAATCAAACCTTCAGTATCAAACAGTATCAATATTCTGTGTCAGTACTGACTAAATAAAACAGTACGTGCAACCAATAAAACTAGTACTCCTTATGTTCCAGCTTCTTCAGTAACCAGATGTCATTACTTAACAATTGCTTCAAGATGACTGTTGACACAATGCTTTAAAAGGACAGACTACAAGGCTGTAGAGAACATACCAAAGCTGCAAATCTATTTTCTCTAAAAGATACAATTTCTCCAGTTTTGAAGGAAATTTTCTTCTCAATAAGCTTATCTGAAAAACTATCCTCTTAAACTGCAAAGTGACTAAATAAACATCACTTTATTGTCCTCTCCAAAATAGTAATAGCTTCTACATGTGAGAGCAAAGCCATCAGAATTTGGTTTGGTTTTACATTAGACAACACTGATGAGGAGAAAGACAGATGTGTAATACTGTAACTGCAATCTTTTAATGCTGTGAGGACATGATTGTAAAAAATGCTTTTTAAAATTCATTAAGCTATAAAGCTACTGGCAAGACTAAAGCACATGCACATTCTTAAAGATCTAAAAAGATTAAAAAGAATTAAAAAAAAGATAGAATCCTTAGTGGTACCATAAGCTTTGCAAGGCAAAAATGTTGCACAGAGGCAATGCTTTTAAATAAACAATGCCTAGAGTTCACCTTTCCTTGCACTTTTAACCTGTTTCAAGTACAGGAAGGGAAGCAATAAGAGGCAAAAGCATAACAGTCAAAATTAAAACTCATGGAGCTATAAAGGAGTCCAAACTGAAAATCAGATCATACATTATGAAAATTCCTGTGAATCTTACAGCAACAGGTTTGGGTCCAGGTTTTTGTTTAAAAAGATGGAAGCTTCAATAATAACATTCCCAAATAACACCTACAAACTAACATGAAAACCTAGTACTGCTATAGCTAGTTTGTCTGTCTTGAGCAGCAGAAAAACACCCAACAATACCTGATCACTCCCTCCACCACACTACCCTGACCCAGAACCCAGCCCTTCCCCGACGCCCAGAAAATGATGTGAGGTGTCACAGAATAACCTCCATGTCCTAGCCATGCCCCATCCTGGCTACTGCAAAATTCACCATGTCCTGGCTGGAACCAGGACATTATCCATCCCTTATTCTATACTATCTGTGTCCTGTTCAAATCTTATAACTTCCAACTATATACATATATACATGCACACAAGCACAGGTATAATTTTCATAGTCAATGACCTTCCCTCTGAGATGTCTGTTAATTTTGTCCGTTATTGTGGGTTTTATCTATCCTAGATGTCTTCCAGGGCAGGAGGGCTGGTGTGCTGTCAGCTCATTGCAAGCTGCATCAGTAGCTCAGGAGTGGTATATCTGGACCACTCCATACTCATTTGGCCGCAGTAGTTACGGCATACAGAGGCAGTGGCATTCAGCAACCAGCATTATACAATTCAACATTACAAACTGTTCTCACACAAAAATCAAGTCCCCTTGAGGTACATATCACATTTCTCCATCCCTCTGTGGGGAATGTGCACCCAGGTCCTTGAGTAAAAACAATCTCATGAATGGGTTTGCCTTTGCTTGAGGCAGGACTAATCCAAACAGTCTTCCCTAACAAGTTGCTCATATGCACAATGGGGATTTATCCCCTTCTATGGTATGTGGAGGTTTTGATTGGGCAAGGCCAACTCAATTGGTAGAACCTCGGGTGTTAACTAACCAGGTGGCCTCTGCTTAATGTAGAACCCACTGTTACAAGGTTCCACCACCCATTGCTTTCAATGTTTTTAACAGTCCATTGTACCATTTAATTTTCGCAGAGGCTGGTGCCTGGTAGGGAATATGATACACCCACTCCAGACCATGCACTCTGGCCCAGGTGTCTATGAGGCTGTATTTGAAATCAGCACAATCCACTTACTCCATGTGACATCAGTCGCATGATTTGTGGAAGGGACTTTTCCTTTGAACATCCAGACCAGCACTGGTAGTTGGGGTGACAAAAGGAGCTGTGCTTTGGTGCCAATCACTTCTGTGGCAGCTCAAACCCCTCCATAAGATGCCAGGATCTCTTTTTCAATTGCGGTGTAGCAGGCCTCAGATCCTTTGTATCCCCAACTCCAGAACCCAGAGGTCAGCCTCAAGTCTCTCCAAGTCCCTTTTTCCAGAGGCTTCAGGAAGGACCATTCTCCCCAGCTGTGGTGCAAAGCACATATTTCATACCTTGTCTGGTGTGAAACACCAGACTGGCCTAAGGGCTACTCGATGAACATTTTCCCATTTAATTTGTTCAAAAGCTTGTTGTTGTTCAGGACCCCACTTTAAATCATTCTTCTGGGTCACTTGATATAGAGGATTTATAATCTGATGGTAATCTGAGATATGCATTCTCCAAAAACCCACAGCACCACGGAAAGCCTGTGTTTCTTTCTTGCTGGTTGGTGGGGATCTAGCTGCTATGTTGTTGACCACATCCATTGGAATCTAACGACATCCATCTTGCTATTTTCCTCCTAAAAACTGAATTTCCTGGGCAGATTCCTTGACCTGACTCTGCTTTATGGCAAAACCAGCCTTCAGGATGATCTGGATTATTTTCTCCCCTTTCTCAAAAACCTCCTCTGCTATGTCCCCCCATACAACAATGTCATTGATGTACTGCAAGTGTTCTGGAGCCTTGCCCTTTTCCAGTGCAGTCTGGATCAGTCCACGGCAAATGGTGGGGCTTTGTTTCCACCCCTGGTGGCAGTTGGCCCCAGGTGTACTGGATGCTCTTCCAGGTGAAGGCAAACTGTGGCCTGCACTCTGCTGCCAAAGGAATGGGAAAAATGCATTAACAGTATCAATGGTGGTATCACTTTGCTGCCTTTGACTCCAGTTCATACTGAAGTTCCAGCATATCCAGCACAGTGGCACTTAGTGGCCACGATAGTCCACTTGTCAATAGGCCATACAGGATTATTAAAGGGTGAGCGAGTCTTGCTGACCACTCCTTGGCTCTCCACAAATTATCTCATGGATGGAGGTCACGGAGTCCCAGTCAGTGCACTGCTGTGCATCACTGTGTGATCCAGTACCTGCTCTTTGACCCTCAGCAGTCCCAAAGCAGAAGGGTCCTCTGAGAAACTAGGCAAGGTATTCAGCTGTCTGATTTCCTCTGTCTCCACAGTAGCTATCCCAAAAGCCCAACTATGCCCTTCTGGGTCCTGAGGCAATCTATGCCAAAGATGCGCAGAGCCTCTGAGCCAGTCACAATGGGGCATTTTTGTCACCACCACTCCCAGTCAGACTCACTTCAGCTTCCAGTACAGTCAGCTGCTGGGATCCGCCTGTTACCCCAGAAATAGAAATGGATTCTGCCCTTACTATCTTGATGGCACCAGGGTACGTTTGGTGCTGGCATCAACTAAAGCCTTATATAGTCTTCTGAGTTTGATGTGCCAGGCTATCGGATCCACACAGTCCAGTCCAATCGTCCCTTTCCTCTACCTGGCTGGTTGTGGTCATAGCACATGTGGGTCACTTGTTAATATGAACTGGAGGTCTCTTTGAGAGGATCAGAAGTAACAGCAGCCCTTTTATTCTGTCTGAGGACTTGCCCACTGGAAACCAGAGAAGCATTTATCCTTGAAGAATTTCCTGTGGTGGCTGTTCTTCCTCTCAACTCATGTACCCATGTCGCTAGGGCAGAGGTGGGTTTTTCATCCCACTTCCTCATGTCCTCTCCATGGTCATGCAGGTAAAACCACGGGTTATCTTGTGGTGTGTACCCTCTCTCTCAAGCAGGAGGGCATTTGCTCCCAATAGCAGAGACTCTGGTCCATACTGGCAGGGCATGGAATACCTCTCCAGTTTGCTCAAGTCTTTTGAATCTATCCACAGTCTTTGACAGTCTTTCCACAGCTGAGGAGCAGGTTGGTAACGAGGAAAAGAGATTATCTTCATATTACTGGAGTCAGATAGTCACCTGAAGCACTGTTTTTTACTCCTTGTTTCATTGACATCAATGATGAGTTGGTGAATGACAATGGTGTGCTCTATACAAACTTAATGCCACATGGATTGTGTACAATGGACCTTAACTGGATCTACAGGGGACTCCTTGTTATTTGAATCCTTACAGATCACCTCCAGCACAACTAATTCTCTCAGGTACTGGACATCTTTCTCCATGCCATTGCACCTGCTTGGGCACATCACTAGATCACCCATGAGAGAGCACCTTTCTCTCACACTTGATAGGAGTCTCCTTCAGAGGCTGAGAGTTTCTGTCCTCTTTCCAAATCCCCACCAGGACAGGGAGACCAGTTGCTTGGCTTCAGTACCATCTAGTTTCATATCATGGGCCATGATATTCCAATGTCAGCGCAGCCAGCTCACCAGGGGCTTTCATGACTGGCAGCTGAAATCTCTTCCCTTAGTTCACCCAGTGATAGGAATTGGGTGATTATCTCTGGCCCTGCCTCTTCCTCCTGTTGTGAGAGCTCTACTTCCTCTTCATCTCTTGCTATGCAAAATGATTTGGTCCTGAATTTCTTTTTCTGTGTAGGTGTGACTGTTACCAGCACGAGTTGTTCTTCTCGTTCACCTGAAGTTTGAGTGGTCACAGTGCCTGTTGATCTGCTTTCCTCCTCTTTCCCTAAGGGTTCTGTCCAGCATTGAACCGTGTCTGGTAAAGAGTAGCCAGGGCCCAGCACACTTCAACAAGTTGATTCTTTATGGAGTTGCCACAGCATTCTTGCAACTATTCTGTCACTTTATCAGGGTCCTGTAGTGATACTCTCAAACCACTGGAGGACAGAATTTTCAAAAAAAATGGCCCATTTTATTCCACATTCCATGCTACTCATGACTGTCCTCCCTCAGGACAGATCTCTGATTGACCTTCCTAGAAATCTCTGTCCTAAATAGACATGGTGTTGACTGTACCACCTCTAAACATGGTTTAGACCACACTGAGGAGACATAGCCAACACAGCAACAAGAACATGTTTTCCTTAACATCCATCCAAAGGAAATTCAAAATTCTCAAAAGCTATTCTAACAGGCCTGAAGGAAAAAAAGGTACTGAAAAGCTGGGGAAAGCTATCCTCCTGTCCTCCCCACAGACTAGGTATGATTAGTAATGGACTCCCAGAGGTAGCACTCAAGGTAAGGGTAGGAGAATAGCACTGAATACACATCCCAAATGATCCTCATTGCCCTTGATGTTATCATGTCATAAACTGATAACCCACAATACATCAACAAAGCAATCTTGACCTGAGAAAGAGCACCCTGATGGGCACATAGTACATATACAGAAACATATACAGGGTTAGGTACCGCACCCACACAAATAGACCAAGCAACATTGCGACCAATGGCTCTGAATCTAATAGGACAAAAGCTTAGATGAAATTTGTTTCTAACCCACTCTGGTCAGATCTCAACCCTTCATGCCTCACACTGAGTGTCACGTAAGGTTGTCATGGTTTAGGAATGGTATTCTCCAATTTAGTGCTCCCACTGAAACCCCTTCAAACTACACTGCTACTCACTCACTCCCCCCTCACCCTGCCCCTCTCCTGTGGCAGACTGGAGAGGAGAACTGGAGGCACAAAAAGGGAAGATCACAGGTGGAGATATGAACAATTTACTGGAAAACAGCAGTGAGATAAGAAAACAAACAGAAACAGCAACAATACTAATGACAGAATGTGCAAGAAAAGAAACATTACTGCTCACCCACAGAAACCCCCAACAATACCTGATCACTCCCTTCACAACACTACCCTGACCCAGAAGTCAGCCTTTCCCCCATGCCCAGAAAATGATGTGAGGTGTCACAGAATAACCTCCATGCCCTAGCCATGCCTCATCCTGGCTACTGCAAAATTCACCCTGCCCTGGCTGGACAGAAACAGAAAAGTAATAGGTTATTGAGATTCTCTTTCAGGTAAGACTTCTACACTCCAGACAGGTATGGAGAAGGACGAATTCTTCCCAAATTTTCAGAGTATCAACTTTCCAAGAAAAACAGAATAATTTACAGAATCATAGAACCACAGTCAACAGCAAATCTACTTCGAACTCTCATTTCACAGCACAGTCACAGACCTTATTGTTCTGTACAAAACCCCAAATTAAAATCAAGTTTTCAACAAGGTCTACCAGTCTACATTACTTAGGATTGCCACTACTATCAAAGGGTTTGTAATTGTCTACATAAAAAGATTTTTAGACAATAAGCAAGAGTTTAACCTATAGTATGTTAATATCTCAATTAACTCTCAATCTGCATGCCAGTAAAGTCATAACAACATACTGTACATTCACAGAGTACTTAATTCCACAAAAAAAAGCATCAAACAGATTTCCAATTCTGAAGCCTATTTCTCTTTCCAATGCCAAGAACCTTTTTTGGGTGTGTGGGGGTAGAGAGTGGGGGACCTACAGCAGATTAGTGACTATCATACAAAAAATAACTTAGACAAGACAATAAAAGACAACTGCACAGCTGTTCAATTCACTGCAATTTAATACAGATTGAAAGTAACACACATTAGGAGACAGCACATGCATTTTTAGAGTCACAACACTGAAGGTTTAGTAATTTGTTTCAGGCAGCTTCTCTCAGTACAGTTCAAGTCCACCATCATTTCATCACTGGTAAATATGGAGGGTTAAGATAGTCCATTTCCCTTCCCCTGCTGTCACTATCAGTCTGCAGGTTAGGTGAGTGGATCAAAATTTACTGCAGGAAAGCTGACCTACATATTCAACTCTGAAAAAAAAAAATCACCCTTGTTCTTATGGTTTGCCAAAATAAGACCTGTGAAGGTTTTTCTTGTCTTCCAAAAAAATCTTAGTGTCTCTAAACAGTGCAGGTTACACACAACTATGCCTTAATTATGTCAGAAACGACAATACCCTCTTTCCCAAGCCCACTGGGAATGTCACCTCTGAATGGTGACATGGAACATCAATTTGTCACCTTTTCTATGTCACTAAATTTGGAATATACATTCTGTTCTTGCAAAGCGTGTCACCAGATAGGTACCAGATGCTCTACTTCGCTTCACTGGGAGTGAGAAAGTGAGGACTTTTTTAGGGGCACTCCCCCCACCCCTAATTTAAGACTCCTGACATTTAGGAGCATTTAATTTTTGCTCCTGGCCTCTGTGGAGAAGTGTTCTTAAGATGTTCTCTAATATACAGCCATTTGCCCAGACGATTATACCAATAACAACTGTACATGAACACAGGTAAGCACTTTTCTTACTAATTGGAAGGGTGGTCTACATTTTCAACATTAATTTGATTAACAAAGGATTCACACGACTTACTTGACATAAAAGCAGGCTACTACTCAAAGCAACACACTCTGCCAGTTCATCTCAGAAAAAAACAGAAGACTAGTAACAGCACACAGATCAGTAGCTCAGCACAATGAAGTGGCAAGCCATTTCTTAGTTAGGGTTTGGTTTTACTAAGGTGAGTGTTCTCTTCTTCCTGCAGGTTTTCATTAAGAAAGCCTAGAGAGTTAAATTACTTTCCATAAAAGCAACAAATTGTCAATTGCCTCAGATGAATGATGCACCTCACTCCAGCAGGAGTCCAGACTCTTAACAGCTCTTCGGCAAGTAAAGCTGTTAACGCTGCCTTTAGTAGCTTTCTTTCACTTGCTGTCTTCCCCTTCACACACTTAGCTCCAGTTCCCATTCATTCTCCAATCCAGTAAGGTATCCAAATTTTATGCCTAAAAGAGTAAGCCAATTAGCAGCCCCGCTGGCCTGACATGAGAGATTGGTTTCTAGTCCATTTTTTTTCCTAGAAGTCACATGTTGTCCCTGAACATATGCTGTTCTTTATCTTTGCTTATGGGGCCATGTGAAACATTCTTCATTTCTCTTCCCAAGACACTGTCACATCATCTTCTTGCAATTACCTTTGCCTAGATGACTGCAGTCCTTTAGCGGACTGCACAATGAGGAAGTAAGAGTATACAAGACCCATCAACTCTTACGGCTAAGGAAATGAAGAATTAATTCCAAACATGGGTTTATCATCTATCAACAAAGTATTGTAAATACAGTTTCAACATGATATTTTTAACTGGTAAGGAGTTATAAAAATTGACTTGTGCTCCTGCCTGCTTCTAACAATGCCTTTAATATTAAATATACAATGCTTGAGACAACAATGCTTAATATGCACCATCAAAGCAAAACCAGGCAACAAAAATAGAGAAAGTATTTTTAAGCGTGACGTACTCGGTCTCAAAATGCAAAATTTGTTCCAAACCATTAACAGATTACTTACCTTCAGATTTTTGCAACTCTTCATGAGATATTTTACATCATAGATGACAGGGAAAAACAATCGCAGTATCTCAAAGAAGTCCAGCTCTTCCTCAGGTAAATTGGAGTTTGTCAGGATTTTGATTAGATAGCCAAAGTCATATCCGCTGCAAATTAATAACAAAAAAATATAAGCAAGTAACTTAGAAGCATCCTTCTCACTTCCAACATCAAGACTTCATTGCACATTGACAGGATATTCTGCTTAAATTCAATGCAATTAAGACCGACTTTTATGAAAAAAACTAAACTTCAATGTAAATGGCCCCACTGCAGATTCCAGAGAAAACATTTTAATTTAGTCTGAATGAGGCCAAGTGAAGATGCAAAAAGATCTGCCTACAGGAGTTTCTCTAAATCCCGAAATAAGGTAGGGCTGCTGGGTCTTCATCTGATAACAAGAACTTCCACCAGAAAGACTCCTAAGCTGGTTTCTTTCACATAGACTGGAGTTTCTCACTACAAACTGAGACAGAGACTTCTACAGTTCTTGAAATCCAAAGGATTAATGAGTTTCCAGAGCCAATGCATGTTTATGCCTGGAGGAAAGTTTAACCCTCAGCAACAAAGAAGAGGAATTGTCTTTCAACTTTTCCAATTAAATCAGCACACAGACAACTAAAAACTCTAATAGCTTGTAGACTATTACTCTTTCTGGAGGCAATGACAGAGTAAGCTGGAAAAATTTTTGTGTGTACATGTAAGTCTGCGGGACGCAGCAAGATAACTGAGCAGTACTTATTTTTTAGAAGAAACTGAGGTTTCATAGTGTGTACATGGTAGAGCGAAGAGTTTGGGAAGGCTTCCTCCTCCATAGCTTGATTGAATAAAGAGGACATAGGAATGAGGCGTGGCGGTAACAGGGAAATGGCATACTTTTACAAAGAGTTACGAGAGGAAACAGGAGGGTTAAATACAGGAAAGACAGATGTCAGGCATTAAAGCAGGACTGAACACCACAACAAAAAGCAGCGATGATTAGTTATGCTTCTCCCTAGGAAGGCAGTGATTACAAACCAGATTATTCGTGACCTGACCATGAATCTCATCTGTTCTGATCCCCTGTACTTGCAGGACTGCTCATGCACATACGCACTAAACAGAGGAGTGATACTTTCTCTTCCATGTTATTAAGTTTTCATTGAACCAAATCAGTTCCTAGATTTTACTGACATACAATTTTAAAAATGCCTATACTAACAAAGAAAATGAAAACACACAGCAGGGCTGCCTCTACTGAAGGCGCCATCAGTTTTGCTATTTAAGGAACCTTAGCGTAGAACTGAGAGATTCAAGTGAGCAGGTGGCCACCACAGACTCCCAATTTCCAGTTTAAGACTTTGTGTTCATTCTTGATTACACAAAGATCAGGCTCAAAACCAAGAATTTTGCAATTTGGTAAATACTGACCAGGATCTTTAATTGTGAGATAAGCAATAGAAAGACAAATCAGTTAAGAGCACTATACCACTGCTTGTGCAGATATTTAGGATCCATGAAGACCGGTGATTTCTGATGTAGGCTCAAGGCTACAGCTTGCACACTCACTGTAAATAAGTTTACTTTTTGAACCTTTTGTGTACAATAAAGTTACCTCTGTCATTTTTATACTATGAATTTCTATAAAGAGGGTAGAAAAACCTTGAACATGCTGGGAGTAAATGGACTGTTTGCTACAAGTCCATTAATACAAGATATACAACAGCTATATTGACTATTGCAGATCTCCCATGGGGGTTTCCAGTGCTCTAAGCAGAAATTTCATGTTGAACAAATCCCGCACTGCATCTGGTGCTTTGAAGCTGTGCTGGCCACCCTCCAACCTCCAAAGCAACAGCCACCGGCCAGGGAGCAAAGGAGCCAAAGATAAAGAAGGATTTCAGCTGACTCTTACAAAGTAAAAATTGTAGTAAACTTGGCAAAATAGTTATCTTGGAAGTCTAATTTTATTAAATCATTTGAAGGGGGAGGGAAGTGGTGGTAAAGTGCGTATCATAGAGGGCATAAAGCCATCTACAGAAGAAGAAAAGAAAAAGGCACATTAGCAAAAAAAGGCTGTTCAACAAGACGCAAAAAACCACTGTTCAGGATTAAGGAGACTTACTCCTCTAGAGTCTACAGTTTATTAACTCACTGAATTCCTGACATTGATCATCCTGAAGCCTCAAATGCAACAGCCATCTTAAAACATTTAAAGTGAAAAAAAAGTATTTGTGCTACTCCTCTTAAAAAAAAAAAGTTTTTCTTTAAAGAAGAAATTAGTTTCTTTAAAGAAGGAAGTACTTCAAGAAAAGAAAAGTTAACATTCTTTTACTATTCATGTCAAGAGGGAGCAGGCTATTACAAATAGCAATTTTGATTGAGAATTACACACATTTTCACTTGGAGATTGTAGCAGATCCAAGGTTACAGACATAAAAACTGTGACTCCAATTCAAGACTGAGACAGATCCAGTAAAACAAATTTTGAGTGGCCACTGCTGAATGCTAAGAGAAGGCTAAGAAAGTCCATGGTGAGCAATTATGTAATTACCTGCTCATTAAAGAAGTTTTCTTCTAATCCTCTAACAGTGATTAGTGGTTGGTTTATACCCTGAAGCACATAGGTTTCCTTGCCTTAAAAAACTTGCATCATTTCTAATATAATCACCTGAAATTGTTTAGCACAGTGAGCCACAATCTGTGCAGCTATACAACACAAGCACTCTTACAGACATTTGTTTTTTCACTGAACATGGACAGCTCTAGGCAACAAGACAAGAGTAAAGATCAAACAAGCCTCTATTTCTTTCCCTTACTATCAAGAAAGAATTCAGATAGCCAATTAACAATGAATTCTACTCAAGCACCAAGCCTCTGAAATAAACCAAAACTTGCAAGAACTGAGAAAGCTTTAGTTCATTTTATAACGCTAACAGAAGTGAACCAACAGATTAAATCTTACTAAAATCAGTTGGACACAAATGATTATTGAAACACCTCAGCTTGGAATTTTCCAGCATCCTAAAAACATCTGGGTTTTTGTTTTCAAAAAAGCATGTTTTCACAGACCTTCCAAAGGTAGACAAAAGAGGTTGCACACAAGTGGACATTCAAAGCTTTAGCAGAGCAGTCAGTTGAACATCCACAAAATCAGAATTTGAGCTGTTCCTTACTAACTTGCTAGACTGTCAAGCGCTCACAGCTCTTTTGACTGTGACAAGAATCATAAATTCAGGGCTTCCCCCTCCTCTCTCATGGACTCAAAATACATTTTAACGTGCACACACATAAGATTTGATGAAGTTGTCTATGAAGTTGCAATACACAAGAATTAGTGACAGTGCAAATATTTCTTCACTCATATCTGACAGAACTACAGGTCCACACAGATTTGCCAACGCATCAGGATGCCAAGGCAGCTACATCAAATGTGGAGATAAAAAACACACAAAGAGAACCATTTAAGAAGCAAAGAGCTTAGAAATAAACTGCATAAAAGTTCAAGGAAATCAAAGACTAAAAAATGGAAACCAAACCTTAACTTCACACTCTGAGAAAGGAGTAATTCTTTCTGCCCACTTACTATGGGACTCAAATTTTAAGAGTTAGTAGCAATTTAAGAATTTTAAGGAAACAGAGGCAATAGCAGAGTCAGCAACCACCAAGCACAAGCTACTTTATCAGTAGTAAAAGAACTACTGCATGGAGAGCCTAAATCAAACAAATTTTCAACTGAGCGTCCTGCTTGCTTAAGTTTCCACTGACACAACATAATCACAATCAAAGATATATTTAGAAACAGCTGTTCACTATTCTTTGTGTCACATTTTATATGACCCATACTCTTTTATAGCTTTGTGTAATTTTGGATTCCTCAGAACTTAACCCACTTACTCCAGGGTTTTGTGCTCAGTATAATATCAACAAGGTCTGGAAAAGCACAGAAGCTTCTAAACACTCTGATAATCATGTTTGATGAACATTTGCTGAACAGCTGTCTTAAGAGGATTTCTAAAGACACTTTCAGTGAAATCCACAGGAGAAACTCATTTTAGCACAGATGAAACTGGACTTCTATCAATAAAGCCATTTCAAAAACCCTTCATAAGCTGTACCAGTGAAAAATAGCATTATTGCACGTGGCTTGCACTACACTTTGACCAGCCTATTAGTCAGGAATTACACACACTAGATATAATTGTGCTCTAAAAAGAATCCCTAGTGTAGAGATTGCTCAGGTATACCTTATACTGGGTGCTTAGTCATCAGGCAATATTGGAAAAACACCAATTGGAGGCTGAAGCTACTTCTACATGGCATTCTCTGCTGAGGCACCAGCTACACGCACAACCTGCCTCCCCTTCTCTTGAACCATCCAAGTTATATTACTGTAGTCAAGTGTAAATCACAAATATACACATAAGAGCCCATAATACTGTGTTTAAGAAGTTGAAAAAACCTTCATTTACTAATTTGGCTTTTGTAGTTATTGTGACCCAGTTTATGGCATTCTTGTTACAGTATTCTTCCCCAATGTGCTACTCTAGAAGCAAGACAGCAAGAGTAAGATTATTTTAGAGTCATATTGTGAGTTGAAACAGCTATAAGTGGAAGATGGAAGTGACAACTGTGCTCAGAGGATCCTTCTTTATTTACTGTCTTTTCTTTTAAACCTCTCTCCTTTGGAAACTCAGCCTAACACTTCTTTTTACAAAGCAAATCAAAACCATGACTTCTGCAACAAGGTTATACACCACCCAACCAGTACAGCATGAGAGACAAGCATGTTTTAGCTGAGACTAGTTTGCTTACAGTCTTGTTTATGCGCTTTACCTTGCTGACTCCCATAGAAGCCAGCATTTAAGACATCATCTCGAGGGCATTACACAGCAATAAGTCTTCAAAGCCACTGTTGCTTGCAAAAATTCTGGCATGTAGTTGGCTTAACAATGACTACTGCATATGTTTTAAAGTGTTAAGTCTTATTAACACTCAAAAATCTTTTGTATCATGGCAGATTCATAGAGATTTAGCATTCACATTTCTACTTCTACTTGAAAGATTGACTCCTTTGATGGACTAAGCAGTAAAATATGTGCATAAGGCTTAACAGGGATCTCCTTCCAAGCTGAGTAATTTTCATCTGCCCAGATTAGCAGAAGATTTACAACAAATTTAGAAGTGCGTTATAAAACTCTTCACTGACAATTCTCTCCCATGAAACAAACAATATTTCCTCAAGGATTGCTTAGGAATAGTTTCCTTTAGCATTGTTTCTGTTATTACTTGCACGTGTACAGCGCCACCTGCTGGCTTCACAGTTTCACGTTTTTCAGCTTTCGTTTTCTGGTCACTGCGAACACCAAAGCTAAAAACAGCAGTAAAAACCCCTGCCCCCTCTATTCTTCCAATAAAAAATGGTGTTAGAGGTATTACAGCAGAAATATTTACTAAGCCTTACCAACCAGGATACGGGCTACATACACAGCACTTAAACTCAGGAGATGTGAAATCCAAGCTCTAGAATTCCATCACCAATGCGATGTTGAAACCTCAAACACTAAACATGCAGAATTTACCTGTGAAAGGAAAGCCACTTGACTCCTTCACACAATACAACTCCTGATGTCATGAGCAGTTCTGCAAAGTACTGTGTCTCAATTCCTTCTTCTTCATGCTTTTTAAACTGGATACCAGATGTCGTCAACAGTTCAATAGAATCCTGAGCGTACATATCTTCTCTAAAAACAGAGAGGAAAAGTAAATTTTCAAGATCTACAAGCCTCAGTGAGGTAACATTTCTTTTTTGCTGTTCATTCCGCAGACTTCACTAGCAGAGAGCAGGAGCAATTTGACTGTATTCCAGGTTAATTACAAAACCAAACGTTTTTTGAAGTTTTTTTTTTCAACTTTCATTACCATTTCACTATTCCCAGCACCTCCCTTCTTACCATCTTCATTAAAAAATTAGTTTCTGCTCCTCTTCCAGTTACCTATAACCACTCTTTTGCAAGCCTACAGATGAAAGTGGATCTATGGAACTTATTTGGTAAAATACCTGTATTAATTACATGAATTTTGACAAATTAAATGTAACAGTTGAAGCGCTAACACATTACATTACAGAACTATGAACAATACACTCCAGATCCCAGTACTGAATTAGTTCTGTGGATAATATTTCCCAAAAGTTTTTTGTGATTTAAGCTTACCTAAATGTTTAGACATGTGTTCATCAAAACTTCTTTCTCAATAAAGTTGGAAATGGAGTATTTGCTCCATCTAGTCAATCCTTAAAATTCAGGTAACCTAACTTTTGCTTTCTAAACAACCCATTTCAACTTTAAAAGTCTATTTTGAACCTGAAATTTAATAGGATGAAATAAAAATTCATCTATGACTTGTTTGATCATGTCCTTCCTCTGTCTTTATTCCCTTTAACACTAACTTTTTTTTTTGGTGACATCTTACGGATTTCATGCTAAAACTCATGTTTTCGAGTTTATCATCCCCCTAAAGTTTCATCTGTATCATCGTTACAAAAACAAAGAATGGTTAAATAAAGAAAAATAAAATAATTCAAGCATAGGTCTACCTAGAAAATTACATTCATTTTACTGTCCAAAACATACTACTCCACAAAGTCTCTTTAGTGTACAGTTTTAAATTTTGATAAAAAACAATCAAAATGAAAAAACAAAACCAAAAAATCTCAAAATAAAACAAAAAAAAATAGACAAGACAACCAATATATCAAACTTGACTATTACATTCAGTCATAGACCTATACTCCTTATTCCTAATAGCAAGTCATCATTCTTTAGAACATAGAGATACATCCTCAAGATGTGTTACATCTTTTTTCCTCCCTCCCACACAGCTGCTCATTACTTCTCCAGCTTTGAGGCACCAGCTTCTCAACGCCTGTCTATCTCCATAAAGAACCCATCCAAAACAAACACACCATTTAACAAAAAGGGAGTTTCATTCTAGTGGCTGCTCTGCACTAATCAGGTGCATAGCATGATTAGAGAAATATTTATGCTCCTTAAAAGCACACTAAAACAAGACCTGGCTGGAACCACACACACAAAAATTTACCTTCTAGGAACAACCAACAGCTGTTTTGCTTTAGGAGGAGAACCCTTGGCACAGTGCCACTTCCCAAAAGGATGTTTAGAAACAGACAAAAATACGTAAGTTGTCCATCCATGTAAAAAAACATTAATATATGTTCATTTTTCATGCAATACTTACCAAGCTTATATTTTTCTATAAACGCCCCCCCCATCAACTAGTAACAAGGTAGTTTGGTGATTACCTGTATCTTGCCTTACTAAGCTGTCTTATCTCTGCAGCATCTGGCACAAATGGATGGAAAACTACTTTTGGTTTACATTGTTTGATATTAAGTAGACCTTTGAAGCTCAGAAAATAAATGAAGTGTAGCACAGGCTCTTCTTCACAGACGACAGTTTGGAAGTTATTAATTCACTCCTCTTTCTGCCATAATTAGTAGGATTAGTATATTCTTCTATTTAAGAAAATGGGTAACTTCCATCCAGCATTCATATGGCCAGGTAAGTTCACAGATACCAAAACATTAAATCTGCTCTTACTTTTCTTTCAAGAGACAATTCACACAAGACTAAATAGAGCATGTCGTTGCTCAGACCAATGCGATTTGTGACAATCCACAGCGCTGCTTGTTTAAAAGAGCACAGAGATCAAGAGAGGCAGCAGCAGTTTCCCTGTTAAGAACCCCAACTACTTTGAAAACAAGTCATTTTCTCTGCAGAAAAAACAAAGGTCTGTTCTCTAAACCTCCTTTGTAGGCTGTGGTTTTAACTCATGTATATAAAGTTGTCCAGTTATCAACTTGTAACACAACTGTCAAAAACCCCAAGGCTTGAACACACTTAAATGTGTGAGAAGTGTTTGCACTGATATTCAATTCAACAGATAATCAACATATGAAAATCTACCAGACCAATTATGTTTACGTCAGGGAAAAAAGAATATCAAGATACTCGTAACTTTGTTGACCAGCTAAAGATATAATTAGAGCACCAGATAAGTGTTTACTCCCTCTGAAAAAGTGAGGTTTATGCTTAAAAAGTTTTACCACTGATAAAAATCACATTGTGAAATAAAGTTCACTGTATTATTCCAATATAATAAAAGTCAGCTTGCTTTTTAACCAACACTTCAGACAAAATAATCCAGAATTATAATGTCTGACATACTTTTTTAATCACTTCAGTAACTTCACTTTTTTTTTCTTCAACTGTTGGTCTTTTCCATTTAAAGTATGTAAAGAAACAGTATGTAACTTCTGTAACAACTAGGAAGAGTTAAACTAAGTTAAGGCAGAAGCACTCTGAAATGCTAAACATGAAAACACAGGGCTAACTCTTGCACTAAGTATAAATGCCTTTCACAATTTTTTTTAAAGACTGCTTAGCATTTTTGACCAAATTACCAACAGTAAGACAGACTGCACAGAAATGAGGAAAGAAAGCACGTTTGGCCAACAAAAGTTTTCCTTATTCATGGTATTCATGGTATTCCAATATTCCAATCAGACAGATAACAAAGTTGCTATTGTATTCATACATTTTCAGTAGGCCAGAAACATAAGTTTAGCAGCACAGAAATTGAACACTTACGTCAAGTTAAATTTAAAATTAAATTGCCAAGTTGAAGTTCCTGGAGGGTATTCTCCTTGCTCATTCATAAACGTCAGTCCTAGTTGAATTATTTTTAGCAAGTCGACATTGCAGCGTAAGAGTTGGTACTGATAGTCAGCGTTGCTTCTAAATTCTCCAATAGGCCTTGCAACTACTCCTGGAAACTCTGTGTCCTGCAAGAGCAGAATTAAAACTTAAACACACAACAACCATGCAGATTTACATTACTCATCTGTAATAAAACATATTATCTAACTATTTCATAGCTGAAGAGTACCATGTGTAAATTTAACTTTTAAAAAGGTAAAAGATTATGATCCAGATGTTCCTACAGTGTTAATTCAGCATTAAGACTTCCTTATGCTTTCAATCTAAAAGGATGAGCAAGTTTACTGACTTCAACTGAAGTCACGGTTTTTGCAGTAATTTTCTAGACAGACATCAAACACCCACTTACCATAGCTACATAGTTATACTTCCGTATAACTTGACGAATTTTCTTCATCTCTTCATCCAAGTTACAAGCCCAAACTTCACAGATTCTTTGGCTATGGTCTACGGTAGCTGCTGGCATAGTGGGGGGCTTTAGAGACCATACATCAAAAGTTATACTTGACTGAGGATCGGTTTCATAAAGAGGACTTCAACTGTTTATTTTTTTAGCCTAAGAGAGAAAGAAAGCAAAGCATGAAAGTGTAAGTTTTTACTCTTCGTTTATCTGAAAAAAAAGGCTTAAGTACCACAACCACGCTTTATCCTCGTAGATTTCATAAAAGCAGGGCAACAAAGCCGCGAAAATCACAAGAATTTCGGCTCCTCGAGCTCAGATTACCATCAGAAAGTAAAACCCTAGTTTCGTTAGCGACTGTTTCTCGCACAAGGGCGGCACGCCGGCAAGGCGCACGAGTGACACTGATACCGGAGACACCCGGGTCCCCGGGCGCTCCTGCCCCGCGGCTCGGAAGAGCGCGTTCCTGCGGATCCCCGGGCTGCGTGCAGCAGGGAACGAAGCGGCAAACCAGCGCCACGCCAAACCCGGGGGCACCGCCGCCGGCCTCCCGAGGCGGGAGCGGCTCCTCCAGCTCCCAAGGGCCGCGCTAAACCAGCGAGCGGCGCGCGGGCACCGACACACGGTCCGCCGGGTCCCCGCGCGCGTCAAAGGCCCCGGGAACGCCCGGAGGAGCGGCAGAGCCCGGGGGTCGCGCAGGGCTCCGCGCCGTGCCCCCGCCCGCTCCCCGCGGCGCCGCGGCCCC
>VWZT01011107.1:318267-380468 GCA_013397055.1 Pachycephala philippinensis | reverse complement strand
GGCGCGGGCGCGGGGGCGGGAGGGCCGCGCTGTATCGCCCGTCCCGGGGCCGCAGTGGGGCCGCGCTGTGTCGGGAGGGTGTCGTGTGTCCCCGTGCGCACACGCGGGGACCCGGCTGCGCCCCGTCCCCTCCCGGTGAGGCCTGGCTGGGTCCTCGCGGCCGTGTGGGTAAACAGGGCACCCGAGCCGGCGGCGCTGCAGTCCGGGCCGGCCCAGCCCCGCGCTGCCCCGGGGCCGAAGGCTCCCGCCGGGCGGGAGTGCGGTGCCCCGGGGTCCCCGCCTGAGGACAGTGGGATGTGGGTCCCCGTCGTGCTGGGAGGAGGAATTTGGGAACTGAAAGTCAAATAGGCTGTCAGGGAGGCGTCCCCGCTGGCTTTGGTGTGGCCTGGCCGGGTGATCGGGCGCAGGTCGCCGTGCCCGGTTTCAGCGGCCATTGACCGGGAAGCCTGCTAATGGGTTGTAATGTCTGCAAAGAGATGCGACTGCGTGTTGGGAAGCTGCTTGTGATAGTGTAGTTCATTAAAAGTTGAGACTAAAACACAGAGCACCAAGGAGTTGTGTCTTACAGTGGCCTGCCAGCAGTGGCACAGCAGTCTTGCTGGCTTTACAAACTATTTTTTCTGGTGCTTAGTGCTACTTGCTAAACATTGGCTGCCCCTTAAGAACTGGTTTTGTTTAGATGGTCAGAAGAGGCCAGTTGTTTTTATTCCTGTTTAACATCCACAATTTTTAAAGCAAAGTGCTTTACTTTAAGCCGAGCCCTCTTGGCAGTGTGCTGCCCTGTTTTGCTTAGTCTTTTAAAACTCTTCACATTTTAAAAGGAGATCCACATTTCATACATTTGAAGTTATATTTACAGTGAAGTAAGCATTCTTCAGACATACATCTTTCTAGGATTTCTGTAGAACTGGAATGGTAGATGCCTCCAAAATAATTCAGAAAAAGGACAGAGAATGTTTCCTGTCACATCAGACTGACTCAAGGAGTGGAAGAGATACTTACTGCATTTCCAAGTTTAATAACTGCAGATAGTTCAGGTTTTTAATTACCACACAGGAAACGTAAATATGACAGTATTCTAAGTATCGTTGCTTGTATAAACTTAAGTCTGTTCAGAGCCAATTTCACAAATATTTTTGAAACAGTTCACTTTTCTTAGGAGCTGTCCCTGTGGGCATGCAGGAGCTTAGTTAACTTGAAAGTTTTTGTTGCGCTGGCCTTACTTGGCTTTTTGTTTATACACACTTTTTTTAATCTGGCAGCGAGATTAGCTCATCCTGAATTAAGTCTCCGAAAAGGTGATCAGTTTTTGGCAGTCAGCTTGCTGAACTGGTTTGCTACTGTTTGTGCAGGCATCAGCTCAAGCACAGACAGGGAGGGAATGGATGCTGTAGCCAGGAATTAAAGTGAGGGGCAGGGACGTGGTAGCTGCCTAAATGTCATTCATTTATGAGTATCCTTGTTGCTCCTCACCAAAATGCTCAAAGTATGATGTAGTTAACTAAGTTAGTCAAGTTTGGTTTGTGTTGTCTTAGGTCATAAAAGCTCAGGTACATGTGATCTTAATTTCAGTAAACCAGCTAGCTTTCCTTTACACAGTCCCTCACAGGTTAGGAGCTTGAAATAAAACCTTTGCATTTAAAAAAGAGTTTTCTTGCATTTTCTGTTCTTCTAGACAAAGTTAAGAATGTATCATTTTTCCAGTGTGCTCATTCCCACTTGGGGAAGGGGCAACTAAGGTTATTAGTTCAAGGTTTTTCCTAAGCAGTGTTACAAGCATTTGGAGAGTTCAGTGAGATTCTGGCTTTCTTGTTCCTTGCTCCCTGTTGTCATCTTCCTCCCCAGTTTCCATAGGTTGTGCACCTATGAGTGGAGCATAATTATATACCCTTCTCAAAAGGATTTTGCAGCAGGCTAATGAAAAGTGTGACAGATGATTACAGGGCAGGAATGTGCATGAGAGATTCCAGGGAGAATCCTTCAGTTAAGAATGAGAAGGTGCAGATATTGGTGTGTGGTGTAACACAGTAGAACCCTTGATTTGAATTCTTCTCTGCTGAAGATATTTGATATTTTCTTCAAACAGCATGTGATTTCACAGGGAAAGAGCAAATGCTGAGTTTTCTGTGAGAGGAATAAGATCAGGCTGCAGAGAGCAAGGTTCATAGCCAAGTTAGTGTCTTAATTCCCATTTGTTCCCCAAGCCCTAAAAGATGCAGTCTTAAATTCTATGCCCCAATAGTGCTTTGGAAGGACACAAAACACTCCCAGCACTACTCTTAACACACCTTTGCAGGTAATGTGTTTTGGGTTTTTTGAGAAAGGACTTGTATGGAGTGTATCTGGCAGTGGATGGAGGAGCATCTCTGAAGTTGGATTAAAAGATGCTTTCTGGGAACACCTGTCTGCCATTATTTGCCATTGGAGCTGTGTTCCTTCCCCTGTATAAGGGAGCCTTAGGTGACAGAGAAGAATACTATTAGCCAGGTGCAAGCAGGAAAAATACATGGAAGAGCAATCAGTCTGCTTTTACAGTTCGTTTTGATTCAGGCATTCTAAGACTAAGCTAATTTTCTGCCCTTCTGGCTCTCTTACTCTCAGCTTAGATACGTTCATACGGTCTAGAAATTCTGCTTCTGAGCTAAGTCTTCATCTCCACCTCCTCCACATTCTCTGGGATGCTGTCTTTCAAAACAGTCTTGCTGCGCATAGAAATTGTAGAATGCTTTGAGTATTGAAGTCAACTTCCTATTAATGCAGCTCATACCTGTTGCAGGAAAAACAAATTTGGATTCGCCCTTAGCAGATTTTGTAAGGCACATCGGTGCTTTCAGGGGGGCCTGGGTCTTGAGTGTCATTGGAGCTTTACATTGTTGCAAGTAGCTCTCCTCCAAATAATTCTTGAAAGTACTTGTGCAAGTGCATTGAGCTTGGTGCATGTAGTAAAATCTGCTGTTAAATACTAGGCTAATGTATTAAGGAAGAACGCCTAGTCTGATAAATGTTCTACATATTGATCTGAAGGCAGTGTTGCAGAGCAATACTTATTTGTGAACCTCATATAATGTCTCGGTAAAGTAAGTGTTTAATCAGATAAAATTCAGTATATTAAAAAGACACTGATGTGTCAAATTAAGCCAGTAAGGGGAGAAAGATAAGTTGTGTTTGTTGTCAGAAGAGTGAGTAGTGTGATTTCTCCTGCTATAGTTCCTTTGCTTGTGACCATGTATGAAGTTTAAAAGTTAAATCTACTGTTTTTTTTTTCTTTAATCTTAATATTCAATATAGAATGCTGAAGACTATTAACTTATTCCAGCATTTGCAATTTTGTTCTTACAGGGCTTTTCAAAACTTAACTGAGTACAAATGTCTGAGGTCATGCTTGTTTCTTTTAGACTTTTAGCTGTTATATTGACCGTGAAGTGGATGCTAACAATTTCTTCTTTGACAGCATTGCAGAAATCCAGAAAGATGTGGAATATCGACTTCCATTCACTGTAAACAACTTGACAATTAATATTAACATGTAAGTAGAGTGAGCTATATCTATGCACATCTTGAAAATTAAAATTGTTCTAAAAAATAAAAAAAAAGTAGTAATAAAATATAAGTGTCTCCCAGCACATAATTAATTTCAGGAATTATAACCTGGATTTGTATTAGTATGGTGATCTGAGTGAAACTGGTTCTGTACAAGATACAGATGTTCAGCTGAGAGCAAAACCATATTTTGCTGTGCTCAGTTCCTAAGATAGCTGTGTGATTTTAGTTGAAGGTAACTAGGGGAAAATGCTTTAGGGTTTCTGGTAACTTTGATTTCCTACCTCTGAAAGTAAACTTGATTGGTAATTTACTGGTCTGCTGTAACTCCAAACTCTTACCCGGTGAAGCTTCTGGATCATAACTTAAGTGATTTATTGTAACATTTCCTGTGAATTTCCTTTGGGGGGATGCTTTTACTCTGGCAAATATTGATTGTATTCTGTTTACAAGTTTTTTATTACTTTGGCCTGCTGAGTTGGCCTGATATTCTTACAAATTACACTGCATTGTATTTGTAGTAATAACATCTGTAGTCAAAAATGTTCTTGTTATGCTACAGCTTCTTTGTTGTCCATCAGTTGGCCAGAGCGTGGTGCTAATAACACCAAGGTCATGTGTTCAGTGCCCATATGGGCCATGCCCTTAAGAGCTAGACTCAGTGATCCTTGTGGGTCCCTTCCAACTCAGAATATTCTGTGATAATTGCTCCTTTGTTGCACTAGAATTTTGCCCAGTAAATGCTCTCTTCAGTTTTGTGGAAGTCTGGTATTCCAGTCTGTTGGACTTCTAATTTTGTAGCTGAATAATCCTTTTGTGTGCTTCATTCATTGTGAACTTCTCCGTAACTGTTCTCATAGAAAAGTAAGTTTATGTAATTAATAGTAATTTTTTTGTTGCATAAGAAGCCTTCTTAGGCAAACTTTATCATGGGATGTCACTGTAGTAATAATTATTCTTGTATTTGCAGTTTGCTTCCACCTCAATTTCCTCAGGAAAAACCAGTCATCAGTGTTTTCCCACCTGTGAGACATCATTTAATGGACAAGCAAGGAGTATATGTGACTGGTCCATTAATAAGTAATGTATGTATAACTTGTAGCTTCACACAGATCTTCTGCTAATAGCAGTTTTAATAAATGTCACACTAGATTATTGTTAATCCTCCTGGTAAAAAAGATTAGTATAGATCCTAATCTCTTTCAAACTGTATTTAGGGGGCCTGAAAACAGAAATTCAGAAGTGTTCAGTATACTCCTAGTTATTCTTTTACTGATATCATTACTGACTTGAGTATTCCATATATCTAAAACTGTTTTGAGTTATGAAGGCGTAGAAAGTTACTATCAGATTTTTTTTGTTATTATTAATTGCACAGGTTTTCCAACTACATTCCAGTTTATTCCAAATAAAGGAGAGGGATGCTTTAAGACGGTTTTGTAACGTAGTTCTTTCTGGCCTAATCCTATTAGAATGGCATCAAGGTTTTAGCTCGAATATTCAGGATTTCAATATGCTGTTCTTTTTGTCAACAAGAATGTGCTAGTTTTTTGGAGTGGATGGAGGTTCTGACTCTTTCAGAATGCAGTTAATGCCTTTGTCCTCAGATTTTTTTTTTTCCTCTTCTCTTCTGTTTTCACAAATGTAACTTGGTAACTAAAGTGGGTTTTTTTTAGTTGTTCAACAGAAATGTGGTACTTCATTGACTCTCCACTGATAATGGAATATACAAAAGACTTTTAGTTTCTGTTCTATTCTGGGTGGCTTTATCACTTTATTTGGAGCTTATAAATAGTTTGCATTAGCTGGTATGTCTGAAATAGCTTTTCTGCTCTGTCATGGGTGTAATAAACGATCAAGTTCAGAACATTTTGGAACTCTTGGATTCCAGACATAATTTTTCTTCTTCATTGGGTTTTGTTTTGTGTTTTTACCAGTTTACGATGCATTCAGATCTTGGAAAAATTATTCAAAGTTTACTGGATGAGTTTTGGAAGAATCCTCCAGTTCTAGCTCCTAGCTCAACATCATTTCCATAGTAAGTTATCTATAAACATAATAAACAGAACTATGTCTATTAAATTTTTAAAAAGACACTAAACCTATTATAAGGAAGGCAGGGACAGGACTAATGTAATGGATATGGAAGAATCAGATTCCCTGTCCTTGCAAAATTTCATGTGCATGCTTGATGACCTGATTGTTTTGAGAAGGGATACTAGATTTCATTGGAGTTACGGTATCAACATACCTGATGTAACTTTATATCTGTTTTCTTGGAAAAGAAATTTTTACATTATCAGATGAAATCCAGAATTTGCTGTACCTCATGATCTGAGCAGTTGTGGTTTTTCATATCGTGTTCTTAATCTCCCAGGCTTAGGGCAGTTTCTGCATCATGTGCGGTAGAAATTGCTTGATTTAAACAATTGTATTAAATATGCAAAAGTGAACTGAGATGTTCAGACTGTATCAGTACACCTCTGGTTCTCATGGTTGACAGTGATACTAAGTTTAAAAGCAGCTGCAGTTGTGAATTTAAAAAAAATCATTCATGTTATTTAGAAGTAATTACGTGTATGTTGCCCAAGCTATTAAATGCTATACCATAAATAAGAACTAATGTATGACACAGATGCTTTTCTCACAACTTTAGGATGGAAACAATTTAAAATTATGCTCTCATAAATTTTTGAGAAGTAGTTTTCTCATAATTAAGAGTGTAAGTGTGTATTCGGCTGCTCTACAAGAATGTGGATTAGTGGAGTTCTATACTATATTGCAGTATAAGACAAAAAGACTATGTTGGAAGTAACTGAGAAAAGAAAATACGAAGTTAGTTTGTAGTCATTTGAAAATTCATTCTTATGTTTTATATGTGGTCTGATAATTATAACTCAAACGATAAAAAATGTGCTGTAAGCAGCTGGTTGCTCATGGTTGTGGTTTTGTTTGTTTTTAGCCTTTTCAACAAACCAGCTGGAATGCCTCCTTTTGCTCCTCAGGGGTTTCCATTTCTCCCTCCATATCCACCTCAAGAAACAAACAGAACAATGGCAGCCATGCCCGTTTCTGAATCAGTTTCTTCAAGCTACACTACAGACAAGCCTGCTGCTCCCTCCTATGGCTTGATTGCTGATCTGCCACTGCCTGTGCCGACAGCAGAAGCGGTGCTTCAGGTCTGTGTGCTGAGTTTTGCTGCTTAAGCTGTCAGACACAGAACTTACACAAGGTGTAAGTTCCCTCAAGGACACACAGGGCATTGCTGTAAAACTCAAGGAAGCACTTGAGTGACTGCACTTCATTGTTTTGCTGGTGCTAGGAAAACAACACTGTTATTCTGGCTTTGATGAAAAGTTTTTTAGAACTTGAAGTCAGAGCAACAAGTTTGTCTGAGTTTCAGTGAAACTAGTGTTATGCTAAAGATCTTTGATTATTAGGGGGTTTTGTCTTGGAGCTGCACTCCCTCATAATGCAGCTGTAGCTGTATCTCCAACCACTGAAAATGTTTTTTTCTTTCTTTCCTGCTGAGAACCTATTAGGTGAGGGCAATGTGCAATCTCAAGCCTTTATATGTAGAGTTTTATCTTGTATGTTTATACTCAAGCTCCCTATTGCTGATGAACTCTGGAAGGAATTTTATTTTTAATAAAACTTTGTATCTAAATGTTTAGTCTTTAATCAAATCATGTTTATAGAAACAAGTTTTCTTATGCTTGGAAGGCACTTTTCTGGCTTTGTAGAATTTAAATTTTCTACATTCTATGGAGACAACTGTTTTTTCCTTGTCTAAAACATTTCTTTTCTGAGGGATTATAGCTTTAAAAACCACACGAAAGAGATCAAAACGTCAATTTCCTTCTCTGTTCTCACTTCCCTGAGTTTTACTATTCCTGTATATTTCTTCAGTCATCCAACTGTTTCCAAATGAAGGACATGGTAAAACAGAATTATTTTCCTTCAAAACTGACTTGTCTTTTATGATATGCCACCCCAAACATCTTCAAGCGTTTTGTTGCATTGGTTGAGTTGTCTTCTGTTCAGAGACGAGTGATACTGCCTCTTACTGCTTTTCCTGCTTTTCTTGTTGCTGGCAAATACTCATCTTCAGTTTTTGATTAATCAGGTTAAATATCAAGAAATTGCTCTTCAAAAACCTACTAAGCGTTTCTAAACTTTGGTTCAGGTTGGCCAGAACGGATTTACATACAAGATGCCTGATGTTCCCGATACCTTTCCAGAACTCTCAGAACTAAGGTAAATTTTCAGAAGGTAGCTGAACTTTACATAGTTATTAAAAGGCAATTACTGCTGGTCTGTATGTGATTTTTGTCAGAAGTCTGTACACATCACTGAAAGGGTTTTGTAGAAATTACAAATAGGAGAACTACCATGTACCAAAATATTGGAGTCAGAAAATAACCCAGCCTTGTATTCAAATGTACTGCTTCTTTAGGGTTTTGTTGGTGGGAACAGTACTTGATTCAACACCAGGAAAAAGAGGATTTATTTTTACATTTTCTAACTATCAGTGTTTTGCTGTTTTCTAAGGCCTTGCCAGGGACTTAATTTCTAGTAATTCAATAAGCTTAACTTTTGAAGGAGGAAATGGAACAGCTTGAGGCTGGTTCACAAAGTACATTCTCTTAAACTCCAAAGGACTGTAGTGCAGGGTAAATGGTGAATTGTTTTGTGAGCAGCTCAGCATGTTCAGGGGGTGCTGGGTTAAACAAATCCTGGTGGTAAATGTGCCAGCTGTCCCAGTGCAAATCACTGCTACATCTAAATACTTTATACACATACTACACAAATACTTTCATCACCTTGTCATTATTCAAACAAACTGTATTAGTTATTACTCCCAGCAGCTTGCTCAGATCTAACAAGACAGCTTCCTAGATCAGTTATGTGGGATAGAATAGGTTACAATTCGCTATTAACTCCTTCAGATCTCACATCTTCCTGGTGGTGTCATAGTTAAGCAATTGAAAACTCTGTCCTTTCAACTGGGGTGGTTTTTTTCTTTTCTTTTGCCACCTTCCAAAGAGCCTGTTTAGTTTAGCTGACTCAGCTGTAAGTTCTAGCAGCATCCTTATTACATAACAGCAAGTTAAGATTTTTGCAGGGAAGTGTAATTTGTTTGTTTAAACAAAACATTCTAATCAAGCCTGGTCCGTTCAAGAAGACTGGATTAAAATGCCATGATTCTTCTGTTGGTAGTTGAGTTGAATGACAATGGTATTGCAGCTGTTCTGAATAGTTCTGTTCATATAGGTGGCAAGGTTTTGGCAGCTGGGGGGTTTTCGAGTGGCCTTTGTGAGAAAGGGTCAGGAGCTGCCCCTGTGCCAAGCACAGCTGGTTTAGCAGCAAATGCACTGCAGGATGGCTGAGTCCATTACTGAAGCAGGTACTGCCTCAAAAACACGTTAGAAAGAGCAGAGGCCGTGAGGATTGAGGGGAGGAGTGGAAAAGTGTGGTAATCCTGCAAACACCAAGGTCAGAGAAGAAGGGGGAGAGGAGGTGCTCCAAGTGCCAGAGCAGTTATTTTGCTGCAGCCCACAGAAGTTTTGGAAAAGACCACAGTAGAACAGGTATTTTAAAAATGTACCCTGTAGCCAAGAGAGGATGATATTGGAGCAGTTATCCACACTGCAGTCCAGGAAAGACCCCGTATTGGAGCGGGCAGATACGCCCTGAAGGAAACTGCAGCCAGTAGAGAGAGTAGTCTCTCATGCCAGGAACTGATTGCAATCTGTGGAGCAGGGGTAAAGTGTGAGAAGGAAGGAGAAGCAGAGATGAACTGTTAGAGACTGACTGCTAGACTTTGCAATTCCCCCTTGCCCCAAGGAGCCGGAGGCAGGGGGAGGTAGTGTTGGGAATGAAGGAATGAAGTTGAGCCTGAGGGAAAATGGAGCAAAGTGTTGCAGTTTTTGCCTTTTTTGCTCACCATCCAACTCTTACTGTAATTGACAAGAAATCCAGTTAAATTTTTCCAAGTGTGTTTTGTGTGTGATTGTAATTGGTAAGTGACCTCACTGTTTTTATCTCAATCGCTGTTTTTATCTCCATAGCCTGTTAAAGAGGGGGACTGCGAGAGCAGCTGGGTGGGCATCTGGCAGCTGGACATAGTCAACCCACTCTAGTAGCATTATGGGAAGTAAGGCTTGAAATGGGAGATACTTTTTAACATGCTGCTTTTTAAATTCACTGCTGCACATAGCAGTCCAGGAGAAAGGGAAAAAATAAGTTGTGGTCAAGTGTCATATTTGTAAAGTCAAAAAAAAAAGCCTTAAACTTTGGTAGAAATGAATTATATTACATGCGGTGTTTTCTGTTAGATTTAAATCTACTTTCTTTCTCTTTGAATACAGTATATCACAGCTGACCAGTATGAATGAACAAGAGGAGGTGTTACTGGAACAGTTTGTGACTCTTCCACAACTGAAGCAAGTCATTACTGATAGAGATGAGTTAGTGAAAAGCATTGAAGAGCTGGCAAGTAAGCTGTCAAAATGTTAACATGTGTGACTGTGTTCTGTGAACTGAATCCTTTAAAAAAAAAGTAGTAATGGTGATTTTATTTTCCAGAAAAAAACTTGCTGCTGGAGCCTAGTCTCGAGGCAAAAAGACAGACGGTGTTGGATAAAGTAAGTGAACAATAAAGTCATCTTCAGAAATATTAGTGGTAATATCTGGGGTTTTTTCAAGGTGACAATGTTCTTTTTCTTCTTCCTTCCAGTATGAGCAACTCACGCAAATGAAAGCAGCCTTTGAAAAAAAGATGCAAAGACAGCATGAACTTAGTGAGGTATAATTCCTATATGTCAACCTTTAAGAATATTTCAGTAAATCTGAAGTTTTGATTTGCATCTTTAACCATTAAGAATATTCTTTTGGTTAAACTCTTCATTTAATATGAAGTAGATGAAGTATTTCATGCAGTATGAAAAAAAAGGGATAATGTACCAAAAAGTTAAAAGTAAAACAATGGGTTTTTTGTCTGGGGTTTTGTTTTTCACTGCTACAATAGAAGCAAAGTTGGAAGAAAAGAGTGATGTACATCTAGAGGTGTTTAGTACAATCCCTGTCCAAACCAGTTTTAAGAATAGAATAATTTTTAAAGAGGGCTTGTTCAATTAATGGTACTCTTAATATAATGAGCTTGTAAAACTGTACCAAATGAAAGTGCTCAATAACTTCAGAAACTTAAATTCTGCAATTCACTGGGCATGCTTACTTTTGGCAATATGTTATTTGTGCTGTCAAACCTTGTACATTCTACAGCACAAATAGGGTAAAGCTATTACTTCAGAAAATATTGGAGGAGAATAATTTCTTGGTATGTTTACCAGGGTATTCATTAGAAGATGTAACTTCTAATAAACCACTTTCTGCGCTAAAATCTTCATAATTTGAAAGACTCATCACCTGAGAATGCAACAGTCCATCAAATTAGCATGCATAGTACCTGAATTTCAGAATGCCCCCAAAATAACAAAATACAAAATACCCACCAAAAAAAAAAAAAAAAAAATTTGCATGACAGCAAACCAAATGTTTTCATAGATGATCTAAATGTGTTAGAGGTTTCCTCACTTGAAAATCAGAATAGTCTGACTCCTAATGCCTCCTTTGACTTTAAAGTTGGCAGAGGTAGTTGACATTGATAAACCTATTTTTGGAAGAAACCACTTAAGAACAGGACATACTATCCCACTGCTGTATTCTTTTTTCTAAGTTAGATTTGCTGATTCAATTTAATGATAGATAGGGGGCTGAGAGTTGAGGAGTAGCAGCTGAATTTTTCTGCTTTTTTCCCATATATGCTATAGCTTCATGTGTTGATGTTTGCTGTGCACTACATGGTATCTCCTGCTCTCCTTCCTTCAAATGTCCAGACAAGTATTTTTACTTGTACTGTGAGTGAATTTTAGTCAGCTTTTATTAGAGCAAACTCCGTATTTTGTACAAGATTAATTTAACAGGAAATTTTTGATTACATTAAGGTTTTACAGTACATAAGTAAAATATTTTTCATAGGGTAGATGAAGGTTAGGCCAAGCATCTAAAATCTATAAATACCTTAATTTTGCAGTTCTGGCTCTGTACAGACTCCTACTGGATGTGAATCATGTCCTGATCAACTGCCCGGACATATTAGAGATAAAATAATGAAATTGTATGCAATAAACAGAAGCAAGGTTTGAGGTTTATAAGAACAGAAAAATGAGTATACTGATTTAGCTTAGCAGCCCATCTACTTCTTGAGTAGGTGCTTTTTGCTTTCCTGTCTTCTTCTCCACAATCATTTTAAGGGTATTTAAAAGCTGAACAGTAAGTGCTTTTTTACCTTTTTATACTTCTCAGGTTAACAACTGATTTTCAAAAGTAGACCCTATTTATTGAAGACACTTGAAATGTTAGTTCTACTCAGAAATCATGCACTTGAGAACTTGTCAGATTTCCAAGCTGAATGCTTTCTACAGTGTAGGGTAAAAGTTGAAAAACTTTATTCATTTGTGTGAATGACTGTGTGTCAAGATCTGAATTAGCAACACTTTTCTCACATTGAATCCTTTCTAGTTTAACAAGCTATGCTGTTCTGTGGAGATGGAGCTTCATCTGGTTACTTAGGCTTTTAGTAATAGTGCTCTATCCACACGTTCCGTATTTATATAGTCATTCATCTTCTTGGAAATGTAAGTTTTAATGGACAGGTTAATATTACCCTGGACTTCTTATTTTCTTAGAGTTGCAGTCCAAGTGCTCTGCAGGCCAGACTTAAAGTAGCTGCTCATGAAGCTGAAGAGGAGTCTGACACTATTGCAGAAGACTTCTTGGAAGGCAAAACAGAGATAGATGACTTTCTTAGTAGTTTCATGGAAAAGAGAACGGTATGTAATATACAAATAGTTCTAATCCGAGACATGTACAACACATAGTGAATAAATTTAGGCCTTTTTTTCTAAGAGTTTGAGTAGTCCTGTGATACAGAACAGTGATTTAGTGAGCTTTGACAGAAGAAAAAAATATCCTTAAATGGCTTCAGTCTATTTAGACTATAACCTGCATGCTAAAGGCACATATTTTTAAGACAGGAGTGCAAAGGTCTTCTTTGTTAGACCATGTTCATGTGTTGTTGCAGATATTCTTGTGCCAGTTTCTTCTATATCTTGTATAGATACAGGGGAAGATAGCCACATGCTAAATTTCAAATTTGGAAGGTTGACATAAACTGACGTATTCCATTAAACAACCTTCCTACATTGAAAAAATGTTTTATTTATTAAACTTCTTAAACAAATTCTGTTGGTGGCTATCATCAAATGAGTAACTGAGGTTCAAAACCCACCATTCTTGCTTATGGTGTGACAAAAGTAACTTGCCAAGTAGTGTACCTTGCTTTAAAGATGCCCAATAAATGCATTTGTAACATTGGAAACAATCCTCTTGTAAGCAATTTGGGATGGAATAATGTTATCAATATAGACCGTTGTTCAGCCCGAAGCTTGGAAGGGCGGTAGGTCAGGCGGGTTTTCCTTTCTAAAGAGCCTGTAAAATAGCTAAAGCATTAAGGAGAAACTGCAGTATGCATTATAAAAAATTGCATTTAGAATTCAGTCTTGTGTGTCTTGTTTCATAGCTCTGCCACTGCAGACGAGCCAAAGAGGAAAAACTTCAACAGGCAATAGCAATGCACAGCCAATTTCATGCTCCGCTATAGGTAAACTTCATTTTTTAAACAATTTACCTTATTGTTACACACTTGGTAACTGCAAATGGATTTGTTACAGTGCTTAGTGTTCTAATAACACTTTCTGTGGAAATCAAGTATGTTCTGCATCTGTTGTTACTTGTATTTAAAGCATAACTTCTGGAGAAATTAAAATATCTAATTATGGAAATTTGTCTTTACAGACTTCCTGCAAACTACACCTGCCAAGAGAACGAATGAAAAATCCAATAAAGCACACTTTTTAATAACTATTATTTGCAAATAAGCATTTCATCTTATCTGGTTGTATTTATAGAAGAGATTGTATAGAGTTGGGATGGTTTTTGTACAAATTAGAATGTCTCTTTATATTCTCATTGTACTCAAGAATCCTTCTATTGCAATCTTTGCATTAATTTCTTGTATTTATTGTTGATAGTTATAATATTTAAGTTCCCTGCTGCTATACTCCATTATTCAGAGATTAAATATCTAAACATGTAATTTTGACTAGCTTTTTACATTTTTATAAAAACATAATTCATATCTTTTGTATTTTGAACTTTAACCATAGATTTGGCTTAATCTGTGGAAGACTTTAAGTGTTGATAGGACTTTGGAAACTAAAAAAGTTCTTAATGGAGATTGTCAGTGGATTCACAAGCTGTCTTTTCTTGAAGCCAAAATATTAAAGAACAATTTTTTTTTACTTCTAAGTAATAACAGAAAACTAAGTATAGTTTGTATTGTGTTTTGGATAAGTAGATTGGGGATTAAGCAAAGGATGTGTTGGAACAAATTATATTGGAATCAGAATAAATGATCTCTGCGTAGATTTGGTATGTTGCTTAGTAGCACGGATGCACTGATTTTCAAGAGTGGCTTGGTACCTACCACTAATTAAACACAATTTTCATCTAACAATTTCATTTTCTTTTTTTTTTTTTGTTCATAAAGGAATAAATAATCAGGTCACTTTCCTGTTTCTGTTCTATGCAATATAAATATGCTTATCATGTGAGGAACTCAGAAGTACTTTACAAAAACTAGTTCTGAAGTTCTTTGGAAAATAGCAGGGTTTTTTTCCTAATTTTAAGAAACAAACTAATTTGGTTGGAGTTGCATAGTGTCATATGGTAAGGCAAGTGATCGAATTTGGAAGTGAAACTTAGTTCTGCACTTTAATCAATGAATCTTGCCTCTGGTAAGATGACAGTCTTAGGATGGGGGTATATCTGGTGAGAATGGCTAGGACCAAATGCAATATTCTGTAGGAGAAAAATACAGCCCCTAAATACATGCATGTATTTTCTCTCTTGCTATTGCAAGAAGACACATTGTTTTTCTTAACCTTCTCAATACATTAGGTTTTCGTGGAGACAGTCAAGAACGAAGGAGGAGGAGTAGGAGGACTTGTACAGTTTTGGGAGTTGAATAGGATAAAGTGCTGATTAAGTAATGTATCAGAAATCCTGCTTCTTTCTTGTCAGGAAGCAGTCTGGAGATAAACCTCTTAGTCAAGACTCTACCTCTGTGTTACCTAGGTAGGATCACAGAACATGGCAGGTTCAAGTCTCAAACTACAGCACAAGCACAGTCCAAACACGTACCTTTCCGTATCGCTGATTTTCAGTCATAAACTTGATATTCTTCCAGCAAAATGTGGTATTTTTTCAGTATGGAGAACAGTGAGTAAGGAAAATCACGTAAATGCAAGAAGTCTGTTCCACAGGCTAGTGGGTCTTCAGTCTCAGCCCTGCCATTCATTACAGTTGGGTGATTGCCCTAAGCTGTTGCTTTTCAGGGTGAGTAAACTGTCCACTGGTATTTAATAAGGTTTATTTTAAAGCTGATCCAAATTCTGAGATTAGATGTCCCAAGAAATTATATCTGTGGTCCAAATCAAAGAGACTTAGGTGTCTGAAAAAAAATCGACACTTTATAAGTGGAATGGTTAAGCAATAATTTTAGAGGATCTTATTCCAAAAAATGTGCTGCTTGTATATTGACATAGCACTTCTGCTAATGTGCTAACTAAAGCCTTAGATTATGTAGGCATCCAAGTGATTCTGAACTTGTGTCTATGAGTAGTGTGATTTCTGCAGATGTGGAGAAGAGTTAGATGTAAGTCATCACTGTTATCTTCTTGGCAAAATCCCATCTATTTTTGTGCTGAGTTGTTTCTGATCTCTTTCTGAGGATCTAGTTAACACTCAGGACTACACCCAATTCTGCACAGAGCTGTTTTGTTGTTGTTGTTTCTTCCTTGTGAACAGAGAATGGAATGGATGACCAGACATCTGGTGCTTTCGCTGTATTGGGCTAGTATCTTCTTTATACATTTTATAACAGCATGGAAGGACAGGCTTCTGTTCTCATCTGCCAGGTATTATGGTGCTCGACTGTCACTGAATTCTTCAGCCAGGTCACCTTCAGGGGATTTACTACTACAAGTTCTGAACACTTCAGCTTTTCCTCTTATGTCAGCTTTCCTCTTACTTTTGTGAGCAAATTTTAAAATTGGGAACTTCTCCGTGGAGTCTTTCTGATGGTAGTGAAGTAGAATCTACAAGAAAATGTCACTGTTCCATGTAAGTTCAGTGTTTGTTGTTCAGGGATTTGAAAGTTAAGTTCTCTTTTCTCCCTTTCTATTCTCTGATATCGTTGTTCCTATTCTCTGGATTTTTTCCCTTATTTTTAACCTCTGCAGTCACAAACCAATCCTCTAGAAAAGAAGCACAGAAGTCTGTATTCAATGATGATGTATACTGGATTAGCTGCAGGAATCCTGTCACATCCAAGAATGGCCAGGCTGTTTCTGGTCTTTAAGGGCCAACCTGCTGCTGGTTGGGGTGGTTTTTGAAGGGGGGGGTTTGTTGTATTGTTTTTCTTTTCTTTTAGTCCTAGACTGGTTGTGCCTTTCATGGTCTACTTTCACCAGAAGACTAGGTAGAACACTGATAACACTGTCAGAGTTAGGGTTTTTTGCTTCTAGCATGCTGGTAGCTCACTGTTAAGCACATTCTTTACCTTATTTTGCCAAAATATGGAGTGTAGGTGTAAATCCAGCTTTAAGCAGTTCCCCCCATAAAGTGTAAGAGAATGGCAGCTGCTGTTAGATGCATATTTTAAAGGTTTTTGAAATATGTCAAGTGAACTTTTAAGCAATCTGGAATAACAGATCTGGAATCTGCAATAATAATTGACTTGTTTCTTGGGAGCTTTGCACAATGTCCTGCTCAGGTGTTCTCCCAATGGGAAAGTCAACTCAGTGAACAAGAAACACAAGAGTAAGGAGATGGTTCATCTCTGATGTTGCAGTAGTTTGGGGGGGAGTGTACTTTCTGTGTTGTAACTGCTAATTGAGTCTGGGGTTTGCCTAATTTTAATACCTGATCTTACTGCTAGATCACAGAATGGGTCAGGTTGGAAGGGTCCACACTAGGTCATTTGGTCCAACCTCCCTGCTCAAGCAGGGTCATCCTAGAGCACATGGCACAGGATTGTGTGCAGATGGTTCTTGAGTATCTCCAGTGAGGGAGACTCCCCAGCCTTTCTGGACAACCTGTTCCAGTGCTTGGTCACCCACACAGTAAAGAATTTCCTCATATTCAGGTGGAACTTCCCGGGCATCAGTTTCTGCCATTTGCCTCTTGTGGTATGGTTCAGCACCACCAAGAAAAGCCTGGCTCCATCCTCTTGACACCCTTTCTTCAGATACTTAAAGACATTGATGGGGTCCCCTCTCAGTCTTCGCCGGACTAAACAGGCCCAGCTCCCTCAGCCTATTCTCATAAGTGAGGTGTTTCACTCATCTTTGTTGCCCTCTGCTGGACCCGCTCCAGGAGCTCCATGTCTTCCTTGTACTGACAAACCCAGAACTGTTCTTCCCCAGGGCAGGACCCTGCATTTGTCTTTGTTGAATTTCAGAACGTTGTTCTCTGCCCATCACTCCAGTCTGTCGAGATACTTCTGAAGGGCTGCACAGCACTCTGGGATGTTGGCTGCTCCTCCCAGCTTTGTGTCATCAGTGAACTTGCTGAGGAGGCACTATGCCAGCCACCACTGCAAACCAGACTATGATAAAGTCAGTTCTAAGCAGTATATTCTATAATTCTGTTGTTTGCTCTTTACATACTCTGGTAGCTTTGCCACTTAGAACCTGGACCAAATGTGGAAGTTAGAAATCTTACAGTTTTATACATGTCCAAGTTCTAACTACTCCCTTCAAAGACTAGGATAAATCTTTATAAAAGAGAGATGTAAGAGACCTTCGGGTAAAACTCAGTTAAAACTGGCAACAAAGTCAGCTATCACAGCCTTAATTATTCTGAACAGTAAATACTGTAATGTGTTAAACTTACAAATAAAGGCTTTAGGATTTTAATGTATCTTGTAGTTGTCTAACTTACAGTTGGGCATTGCAGGACTTTTTGAGTGGATACAGAATTGTGTTTGAAGTGGATGCAGTACAATACTCAAGGACAAACTTTTTATCTTCATGTGCAGTGGTTTGAGCTTTTCCTGTTTACCCATTTCAACAGCAGTAATTCTTGGATCTACCTTCACTAAAACGGACTTTAAAAACGTGTATTGCGTCTCTGGTTTATGTAAATGCCTTGTTTTGGTCAGATACCTGTAGACGTGACACTTCTATGCAGTAATAAGCTATAAAGAGAGCCTGTATTTCAATAATAAGGGAATACCTCAACATAAATAACTGTGTTCTTTAGTCTTCAGAAAGGGAATAAATGCATCTGAATAACCTTAGCAACAGACTTAGTCCTTGCCTGAATTGAGTCACGATTCTGGTGGGCCTTTAAGGTTTCGTTAGCTTCTTTACAGAATTATTTATATTTAAAGACAAGTATGTTTCATTCTAAGATTTAACATGATTTGATTTGCTGGTTTTGGGTGCTTTACTGGCAATTTAAATAATATAAGTAAATTTAAATGTTTATTTTACCTTCTTACCACCGCACGCTGGCACCTCTCTGAATTCAGGGTTTGCAGTACACTCAGCTTTAGATCTTTGGCATATTATTCACGTGTCTTAGTACTGTCATAAGTTGACCTTAAGCCCATAAACTCACCCAGCACATGTTCCTCCCTTCCCAAATGAATTGTCAGCGACTTACCTGTCCTTGGAGGATTTTTCAGTCACTGTGATGATGACCTGTCTCTGCACTACAGAGTGTAAGGGTGACCAGCCAACCTAAAAGCTGCACTCAGCCTTCAGCCTGCACCCAGAAGCAGCCCCTGGCCTTGGCTATGTTTGTGATCTACTTGAGAACTCCTGCGTGCAGATCAGGGCAGTGTCCACATAAAAGCATCAAGTTAGCTGGTCAACAGTGATGACATTCTTACCTTCATTGCAAAGGCTGTCCCCGCTTTGTTGCTGGGGTTTAATTGTTACTGGTTTGTGTCATTAAACACCTTTCATGCTGTGAAGCTGCTCCCTGGCTTGCCTCTGTCCTCAAAGAACGTGGTTCCCTACCTTACTTGCTGATTTTTCCCTGCCTTCCTCCCTTTACTTTTTGTTTCTCTCTTTTTATTTTTAATGATGCCATGTTGTTGTGCCCTCCAACTACTTAATTTTATTTCTCAGCTTTTTAGAATCCATTACCAGTTTACCACATTTGTGTCTTGTATAGAGTTAACAATAAAAGCAGCTGGCAAATACGTTTTCCTTCTCTGCTTCAGATGGTGATCTTCTGTAAAGAAGGCTTCAGGTGTTTGATCCCATTGCCTTCAGTGTTGCTTAGAGTCACGTTTTCATACTAAAGAGCAGCCTGAGCCTAGTGAGGCCTTTCCAGCAATTTAGTTACATTCATCTGTGTTCTATTTCAAATTACAGTGGGCTTATTGCAGTGGGCCAAATTTGCAAAGATTTGCAGCAAGGCTACAAGAAACCAATGTAGTTAATAGTGAAGTCTTTTCATGTTGGTTTTTTTTGGTTTTCTTTTTTGCATTTGCTAAAAAAAAAGAAATATAGGGGTATAACATGGTCCCATATAATTAACACAGTTGACGAGAGTCTCAGTTTTCGTAGTTATCAGTTGTAGATTCCTCCACAACTGAAACTACTGGATTCAAGTATCAGAGTAGGGAAGATAAAAGAATCCCTTGATCTCAGTGACAAAGTGACTCTTGAGTAAATGAAGAACTCTACTACAAAAATCGGGAAAGCAAACCTTTGTTTCATTCTCTGGTGTGAAATAACATTACATAACACCTAAGGGTTTATTTGAAGGTGTTTCTCATTAGCCTGATAATGCCACAAATACATACAGTACAATGAAAGCAGTAGTAGTTAATGCAAAATTCCAAGGACTGAAAGACACATCACGGAGGGCTGCTAAGTGAAGGCTTAATAAAGAAAAATGTTAATATGTTAATATTTTAGTTGTAAAGCTAGTTACAAGGAGTTGCATAAGCAACACAAAGACAGTGCTTTGAATCTGTATATCTTGCTCTTCTGCATTTATTTCTAGACATGTCTAGTAGAACACAGTATCATCATATACAATTTTACATTTTAAAGATATACAGTAACATTGCCCATTTTCAAGCTGATTTTTAGGCAGAATATTTGTGTGTCTTGTTTTCATTGCTGACTTTGCAGCATGTTTCTTTAGTTTGAGAAAACCTATTCAAAGTTTCCTTTAATGCCGTAAAGTTTACAGGCTATGTTCAAAATACGAAACATTTTTAAAAGTGCAGTTAAAATCAGGGCTTTCATTTATTAAAAATTCATAAAGATTAAAAACCAGAAGGATAGATTCTCAACAGAATATAATTTATAGTTGTATTTATTTGAATTGAGTGATAGTGATTTATCAAATTGAGGATCTGGCCTTTCCAATATATCGTTAAAAGAAACCTTGCTGTAAAGAATTATTTGTTCAAAGACAGCAGCTCCCTTCAGAGGATAGTAATAATACTGAAGTTTACCTATTCACTTTTAATAACATGTTCACAGAACAGAATGAAAAGCTATTCCAGAAAAGCAGACTGAATAATAAAATCTAATGATTCTAAATTGAGGTATATTTGTATAATACAGCTCTACCTGTAAGTCTGTACTTGAAGGAATAGTGTGAAATGCAAAGTAAACTTACATTACTACTTTGCTCTACTAGAATTCAATGCTGCATTGTCTCCAAGCAGGTAAAAGCAGCCCTATGGATTATATTTGTAACTGCTGGCTTTAACTAAAAAAAAAACAAAAAAAAAAACCAAACAAACAAACAAGCAAAAAAAAAAAAAAAAAAAAAAAAAAAAAAAAAAAAAAAAAAAAAACACCAAAAAAAAAACCAAAAAAACAACCCAACCCAAACAAACAAAAAAACCCAACAAAACCAAACCCAACTTGAGCTAGTTGTAGCCTAAATGGCCACGTTTTTAGTGAATTTCAAGACATTCCAAATTTTGAACATTTTTCAGTTGTTTACTTCTGAACTGCTGATTACGAAAACTATTACTCCTATTTTTAAAAATACAAGAATTCTTAAATGAGATTAAACTTTCTGGTGAATGCTGCATCAGTCCTTTTCTTAAATTAGTATTGCCATGCTCTGTTCAGGTTGGCAAATACTAAAAGGGAAAATTTGTGTGAGGATAAAAAACACCAGTTGGTTATAGTTAGTTTATTTTGAACAACAAAATTTGGAAGAAATATTCTTTATAACAGTTCCTTTATGGGCATAGCTTTCCTTTACTTACAAATTCAGAATGATGTTTTCGTGAGTTATTTCTGTAAGAGATTTTATATTCCCTATTCTCTCCACTGTATCTGTACGTCATTCCCACTCAAATAAAACATTTTCAAGTAGGAGTCAGAATAGGCTGAAGAATTTGGGATTTTATCACCTTTAAAATTTTACCTTTTTATCTTATGTAGGTGGTTTGGAACAAGGGTAAGATAGGAACAAACTTGATAACAAAATACAAAGAGGCAAGAGTAAAGTGCCTCATGTACCTTTTGTTACAAAAGGGTGTTTTAGCACAAAGGCTGTGTGAGTATTGTTATATTCCTTGAAGTTTTGGTCACAGAAACTACTGAACTTTCGACACGGGTTGAGAATTGACTACAAATGGGATGTACTCAGATGCAGCAGCAGCAGCAACTGCTTAGTAATGGATCTTTTTCAGGATCAAAGCTTCATTTGTCCCCTGAGCCAGTGTGTCCACTTGTTAGTTTTACTTTGCTGTAAAGGATTTTAGTAGGAGAATATGCAAAATTATTCTTTGAACCTCTTGTGAAGAAAAAAGCAAAGAATATACATAATATGTCTGAAGGCAAAGGAGCTCTACAAAAATAAGTTTTGACTGCTTCACCAGTAAGGCTAACACTAATGCATCTTCAACCTTGTGTAAGAGAGTACTTTGGAATTTCACATCTTAGGAAAAGAACTATTATCTTGTCCAATAAATATTATGGAAATGTACAAAGTAAGGAATAATTATTTATGTACAGCATTGATAAAACAACCACATTGGCTTAATGAAATACAACAGCAGATATTACCTTTCTTTATGTTATGTCTTAAAATTAATAATAGCTTGTTCTGCTTTGATCTTTACTTACACAATTGCACAGTTCCCTTTCTTTGGATTATTTCTTTAGGCCACAGACCACTTCCATTCTTCATCTGATGAAAAGATGTCATTCCAGACTGTGTAAGACTCAACTTCATCTGGACCCTTGCTGCTGTGAAGGTATTTCAGCCTGCCAGAAATACAGCCTCATCAGAGTCCTTGCCACTGTCTTCACTTGGCAAGCAGCCACCCCCACTTGGGGACCTGCAGCTTAAGTCCTCCACACCAGACTCCTGATCACTGTTGGCTGAGAGGTCAGGATCAGAGCTTTTCAGGTTGTCCTGTGTCAAAATCAGGGCAGAATCTTCTTCATCCCCTTGTGAAGGGCTCCGGGATGGGAATGATTTCAGATCATTGCTATACTCCTGGGGAGTGTTAGCTAAGCTGTTGTTGGAAGTATACAGTCCAATCTGTTTGCTTCGGTCTTGTTGCTTACTCTTGACTTTATTATCACCTGATTGTGATTTCTGAAGATTCGCCAATCTCTAAAATAAAGGAAACAGTATATATCACATGGACACATTTAGGGCCCAGAAATGCTCTTATATGTCCTTGCATTTTTTTTCTTTTTAAATAAGTTTTCAGAGCCCAACCCACCCTTGAAAACACAATTTATCACAAACCAATGCTGAATTACAGCATTCTTCTGAACTACAATTCTCTCTGAATTACAAAAGGATTAAACTTACTTTCAGTAGTACTTGTGCACCAACACAGGTAAAATTTTGTCCTTAAAGAAGAGAGTCCACTTTTTTGTCTTAAATGCAAAACATTCACAGAAATTTATCTGAGAACAAAGATGATGGCTGAACATCCTCATTCCAGAAAAGGATGTAGCATGTAGGGGACTCTGCAGCATATGGAGTTGGGTTTCATTTATCATCAGTTACCAAGTCTGAGGTATCAATCTGAACTGTTTATTACCTCTTGTAAGACTTCCAGTTCTTCTTCCAGCTGCTGAGTTTCTTCCTTCACTGCCATCAGATAATCAGTAACTGACTGTCGAGGATGCAGCCCCTTTTCAAAGCGGTTATACATACCACTCCAGAACCTGGAATTGATGGGCAGGTCAGGAATTTTCCCATATGGTGAAGCAGCCTCACGAGACTTAAATGCACACTCTTTTTTTTCTCTTTTTTTGTTTTTTCCCTTTTTTTTTTTTTGCCCAGACACATATTGCCCTAAATGATCTATCCATGCTTATTCATCATTAGAGTGCATACACATAAGTTCATAGACTATTTAGCAAGATTCATGGTTTATTTGCATTTGCTCCATCCTGAAGGTGTAACGATGGACATAGGCAGCTCAAATTAATTCTGATACACAGTAGAAAGAAAGGTGAATATAGTTTAGATCACATGACTGAGAAAGGTTCACTGAATGCAAAATTTTGCAGTTTTTTTTTTGTATTATTTTCTTGTTCTACACTACGGGCTTTAGAGCAATGGTACCTATAAAACAGCCAAGGTTAAAGACAGTTTTTCATATTCCTAGTTCTCAATTATTGTTCATCTTCCCATGAAGTCAGCTTTGAAACTCTGTATTACTGCTCCTCCTGCCTTCCTGGCAATACGGCCAGAGGCAGGCCCTGAGTGTGTAACCAGTTCACCAGACAGATTAAGTAGCCGAGCCCTGCTGTCAGCTGCAGCTGTCTGGCCAAGTAGCTGACAGATATTTTTGGAGCACGTGCATGCTGCTTGGTGGCTTATTACTCCTATCCCAATAGTATACTATTTAAATCACATTCCCTCTTAAGTTTATCATCTGATAACTCATGCTTGGAAATCTTTACGCACCCAAGTAATTCGATTAAAATCAACAGGATTACTTATCCATTGGAGGATCTGCTGTATCAGTACTTCTTTTATAAATCCCACTATCCCAAAGAATACGATTAATGACTATTTTAAAATTGTTTTAAAGTAGATGTGACCTGGTATAGCAGATATGAAATAATTCAATTTCTGTCATTTAGGATTTTTATTGACTTTTTAACAAGTTCTCTTGCTTGCAATTGGAAAAAAACCTGATCAGCTTTACTTAATCACAGTTTTCATGAATTTCTGTTCAAGTTCTCCTTCAGGTCAGAATGTCAATAGTAACATTTCTGAAGTGGTGATATTTTGTTACATTTTGAAAAAATATCAGGTAAAACTTAACTTTGTTTTACCTGATATAACAACATGAGGAAAATCTGCTTTTTTTTACTAAACACTTGTTTCAGCAATGAAATCATATAATTTCTTGAAAAGATCCTCTTTGTTTTTGACACCAATTTGTCACCAAATTTGACACCAATTTTGATCCAAATTAACATCACAAAATCTTGGGGTGGAAGAAGTTAAAGCAACTATACATTTAGAAACAACAGATGAGAACAGAACTGAAAGAGACAGTTCCCAGTGGAAGAAGTGAGTAACCATGAAATTAGGACACACAACTATCAATATAGCTTTAATCTTAAGCTTCTTTTCAGACTAATACTCTTGTGGAATGGTGCAGAGGTGTTGGCTGACTATGAGCACACAAGGAACAAACACACTGCATCTGAGACAGAATTTATTCTCTATAAACTGCCTTATAGAACGAAAAATACTGATATAAAAAGGCATTCTGTTCTGTACTAACACATCCTACAATTCCCAGTAGCAAGTGATACTACCTACTTGTATAAGAAGTTGCATGGAGCGATCTGTGGGTGCAGGGGCCCTTGGGTTTGACTGTGGTCTGACCTGTATAAAGGATTCAAGTAATCGGCACGATTTTTCCACAAGTGAGCCCACAGTGAATATGTTCGTTCTTTGATTCTGAAAAGCAATACATTAAATAAAAATATATTAAAGCCTCTGTTACAGTTCAGGGATAGCTAAAGCTTAGACGCAGCATTCTAGTCCTCTGTATTCCCAGTCTACAATCAGCTTCCTTAACAGAGTTAGACTTAAGTTACAAGCATAGAGAAATAGAGACCCATATTCCCTTGCTGGTCGCTAAAACTAAAATCCAATCCACTTCCCATAAAGTGAAAGCAGCTGGAACGAGTAGGTGGAGAGACTGGTTCCTTTGTGAGGTGGAGAGGATCACTTCCATAAAGTGAGCTTTCAGACTGATCTCTGCATCAAAAGGATCCCCACATTTAAAAGCACTCAGCTCCCACTGAGCTGCAATTTCTTACACAGTTAGGTCTTGGGATGTGGTGATCTGTGAAGGTTTTGATTTTAAATGGGCTGTGGCACGGTGGCTGCTCTGCATTTGAGCAATGAAAGGGACCAAATGGCAGCAGCCAGCAGTAACCAGCACCTTCCTCTCATTGCTACTGCTGACATGATTAGGGTGCTCGAGAAAAACAATGGATATCATCATGTATCGAGGACCCGGGGCCCGGGAAGCAGATACGAACAGGAACACTGCCAGGAATGATGATGCTGTCTTTGTTTGGGCCTCAGGGCAGGCAGATTAATTCATAATTGCTTTGGGGCTGGACAGCAGAAGGACAGTTTGCTGACTCAGTCCTAGGGAGGGCTACCAGACAAAAAGACAATAAGGAAGTACTACCTAAGAGAGCAGGACTAAAATGTCCTGACATGAGATCCAAAGACAGGTTAAAACACAGAGGAACAGTAACTCTTAAACTGAGAACTTAACTAGAGTTACTGTCATTTTATCCTAGTTACAGAGCCAGCTTGCCTTGTATTTTGTCAGGCCTGCAGTAAAGGTAGGCCCACATGGCTGAAGGAATAATGCTCTTGTCAATTTTCACTAATCCCTGTCACACATACCATGGATTATGCTCCCAGCAGAGCTACACAGAGGATCAACTTTTTTTGGTATTAATCTGTGTTGCCAGAAGACAACAGGCACCCTGTGCCTTATGAAACACATCCATACAGACTGGAGAATGTCTGACTCCTCAATACACCACCAGCCACAGACCCCATGCATAAATATGCTACTAAAGAAAACATTTTCATACTTCAGCTCTCGTCTCTCCTTCTGGCTGTTACACAGGAAATTCCCAAACTGGCAAGAATAGATATGATGCTGGATGTGGATGAGGAATCTCTCATTGAATTCAAAAGCACAAGGGAACTGTTCCATTAACTGCCAAACACATTCAATGAACTGGTCAATAACAGGCGATATCTCCTTTGGATCTCCATCTAAATTGCCATACCTGAAACAAGACAAGATACATTCAATTATAACCTGAATTCCTGTAGGAAAACTGAATTAACTCTAAGGAAAACAAACCCCTCACTTTTAGTGTGCAAGTTACATCATAGCCATTCATTTCTAGAATCTCAACTACTACTATATTTTTACTTACAAAAATGATGCAAGAATCATGAATTAGAATGGAGGCAGAATTACAAACAAACAAAAAACACCCCTTTTATTGGGTGTCTTCTTACATTACAGCTACAAAAAGCTGGCTGCTGCATAGCCATGTTTTAATGCTATCAATATAAATTGTACCACAGTAATGAAAGTTATCAAAGGCCTGCAATGACTTCATGACAAAAGTGTGTCTGAAGACAGTCTTTTAATAGTAGATTATTCCCCAAACCAGAAGAGTGAGCAGGAGAGCTACATTATAACCTCAGCAGAAAACAGGTTAAAGCTGCCCTCTCTTGGTGAAATTTCTAGGAAGTGGGAAATGTTTACATGCTACTGTGGCTGTAAAGTGAACACGAAACTTTCTGTGTATAAAAATGCGTCTTGGAACCATTTGCAATGAAGAAAAGGAGCTTGAAAATATAAAACACATAGAAGCAAAAAATATTTTATAAGTCTGCATAATAGGAAGAAGCATTTTCAACCAGTTATTCTGCTGGGGGGGGTACCCATGCCAACAGAGTAGTATTTCATAAAAATTTCATAAACATCTAAAATTGAAACTTCTAATTCTGATATTACTATCAAAGAAAATATAGCAATATTGCACAGCAAACCAAAGCTATCAGTGTTTATTGCATTTCATAACACCTTTTACCACTGATAATCATAAACAACTGACAGTATCATATTAAATGTAGTAATTCCTGCTGAAATTTCACAGGTGGTGTGGAGCTGCACAGATTTCCTGTAAGTTTTGTTGTTTTTTTAAACTATAACAAATTTATTTTTAAATCCAGCAATATAATGTAATTAAACACCAATATAAAAATTGCATTTTTAATTTTTACAGAAACTAAAAGTAAAGTCAAGAAAGAAAGAAAATGTGAAAATGTATACATGTTTAAACATATTAAGTTTTCAAACATTTTTATTACATTATAGCATTTACATTGGATCTATGTTCAAAATAACTTGTCCAAATAAATCACTTTCCACTTTGCCAGACACTTCTGAGCAGATCTTGCTGGTTTTGTTAGAACAGAGTGTAACAGGAAGAGGATATTTTATGTAATAGATAACTCATAGACGTGCCTAAGATGAAATACTGTCTTGGAAGACGTAGGAGCCCCTTTGATGAACAGGGACTTATGTGGGGAGCTTTGGCACTCATAGAAGACCTGTTGGAGTCCAAAGGGATTTTCCAAGCCAAGACTCACATGGACCTCTCAATGCTCATAGCAACTGCAAGACCAGCACGCAGGACTCCTCACAGTAGTTTTGGAGTGCTCATATAGAAATATTTCACTCTGACTTTTCCAGGCAGCTAAATTACATAGGGGAAAAGGGTATGGTGGTTTCCTGAGGCATTCTGTTGCTATGTTTTGTAAGGCAGCAAAGAAGGAAAACTGGAATGGCAGCAGATACTGACTACATAAACATACACATATAGAGAAACAAAAACCTTAGCACCGCCTTACCTGTGGTTAAATTTGTGACCAAAGGAAACCCAGTCTTTTTCAATTAACACCTAAAATGAGAATATTGCATTCACTGTTGTGGAGTAGAGCTGACATGTTGAAGCAGGCAGAAGAGCGGTGTAAACAAGCAGTGTTGGAATCCCAGTTAATTCTTAGAATAAGCAGAAAAGGGGCAAGCAAGAGTGATATAAGCAAGCAGTACTAGAATCCTAAATAATTTTCAGAATTAGGAGGAAAATAATGAGTGATGAGCACTGCAGCCCACTCAGGGAAACAGCACACTTCATGGATGTAGAGAGGGTGCCAGTATTTCAGCACAACTTCAAATATCTTGTTTCATTGCTTTCTAAAATAGAACTTATAAATGTCTCAAACACCTTTTTAACATGTGACCAGTAACTTGATAACCACTTCTAGATGCTTTACTACTGCTGATTGACTTGGGAAAGGAACAGATTTTCCAATATAGCTGCTCATTGCAATCTAAAGTCTAGAAAAGACACACTTCCAACACTCAAAATTAAAATGTTCACTGCAAATGAATACAAATTCTTGCTTGCACAAAAGCTCTTTGGACTGTGAGAAAGTTTCTTGGTCAAGGTTAGGAAAAAAAACCAAACATGGGTGCCCAACTGATCCCCACCTTGAATAACATTTCATAGAGAAATTGGGAGACTTTAACATGAACATATAGAAGGCTTCCTTCCTACTTAAAAAAAACCAAAAAAACCAACAAAACAAAATGAGGGTATATTTAAGGACAGTTTATTTCCTATTAAAAACAAAGATATTAATCTTAAGTGATGCCATACTGCTTCATTTACTCTGTGAAAGAACCCGCTTACCATGAATCCCTTCATAGTTCTGTAATATGGATCCAACAGAAGGCTTGCTACAGAGCAAACCTGGGCTGTCCTATCCCAGCCATCAGAGCAGTGAACAAGCACACTCACACCTTCCTCAGCCACAGCCTAAGGATACAGAAAAAGTCAGAAATTTCACAAGCAGGGAGGAAGACAATGGTAAGAGAGGAGCAGTGAGACAGCGCCATATAGAGAGTATTAACTTGGGAACTGGGAAAGCTCTTTCATTTTTTACTCCACCACAAAGTTCTTAAATAAAGTTGAGTGTTATTCCTCTCATTTGAAAAGTTTTCATTCACCCCAGCCCATGCAATATGGTGGTTGAGAATTACCTGTTTATGCTCCACTACAGGAAGATGTGGGATTCATTTCAATTAAAATACATAAATCTGTCAGAGCAGACAACTTCCTGCAGCAGATTCAGATGCTCTAACACATCTCATGCCACTCACATGCCACTAAAAGAATGGCCATACTTGCAATATGGCTCTTAATTTTTCATCTTGATGGTAATGTCAAAAAGGGCAATGTCTGCTTCCGATGCCAGCACTAGCCTGGACATTATTGCAGCACACTGCATTGCATCGATGACATGCTGTAAAGGTTTGTGGGGAAACATGTGGTAGTGGGAAACTTCCATGTCTAATAAGCAAGATTTTATCAGTATCTTTAATGTAATAACTGGGGAGAGAGTATTCCATTTTATACACAAACACATAAAGAAGAAATTGTACTGAGTTCTCCAGAGTCTGGTGTTGTATTATTTTTAGAACTTGAGGGTTGGCAGTTGTTTTTTCAATTCTAAGTGTTTTGGCCTTTGTCATTTCTAAAGAGAATTAAATTTAGGAAGTAGAAAATAAAACATGTTAGGAAAGATATTGTTAGAAAAAAAAAACATTTAGGTTAAGTTTGGGCTTAATAGGGAATGAGGAATAATAATAAATTATCTATGTTTATCTCAAGAGACAAGTAAATTCTACCAAAATAGAACCCCTGTGGGCAGAAGACCAAGAACTGAGAACTGGGAACCGTACAAATAAGAATGGGTCAAAATGCCTGTCTGAGAAGGCACTAGGCTAGCAAGCATATGGACTAAGGATAATAAGACTAGCTACTGGGGAAAAACTGGCAAAGCTAATGTAAATGACCTTATTTCTATGAGCTAATGAATGGTAGTATACGTGTATTTATCCCACAGTTGCTGTTCAGGTAAGAAACTACAGTTGCCTTCTGAGAAGGAAGAAGCAATACAAGAGAAACAAGCAGTTAGTGAGCAGGGAAATCCATGAAGTTTTATCTGTGTAGTTTTGTGCAGCAGGTCATGAGAATAAAATGGCCGATAAGAAATTGTAATTGCAATCTCAGAAATAAGAATTGAAGCAGTAAAAAGCCAGAGCACAAGGTAGGGGGTAATAAAATTAAAGCTACTGCTGGTACATGACAAATGTCTATATTACTGTGGGGGGATTCGGGGAAATAATTTCTTATTAAAGCCAAAAGTGTTTTCTGTAAGAGTTCTCAGGTATATAAAAGTGGAAGCTGCTAGGCAGTTTGGCCATGGTAATGCACAGGAGCTGGTTCAAGAGGTGAATTTAGTTGGTTGCCTGGTAACTCAGAGAGGATAACACAGTAGCTATATATTATGTATAATATCATGTATAATATATGTATATATTGCAACTACCACTTCTACAAAGAAAATGTCCAGAAACAGTGGAGGAGGCAGGGAAAATAGGGAAAGAAAGAGTAAAAACCACTGCTGGGGAGTAAAGTAAGGACATTCAAATGTCTGGCATAACAAGACACAGGCTAGTAGAGGCTTTAGTACAAAAGAACACAAGCTCTTGTTTAATATTTTAGAAAAAAGTCAACACAACAGCACCTAAGAATCATCTCTCCTCATACACCAAGCATTGCAAGATGGGCTTTTTTCAGGTATAACATCACTGAAGAGATAACAGAAGTTACCCATAAGCAGAGAATTTGATCCTCATTTTCTGTATCTGGTTACTCCAAGTTTTGTTCTCATTTTATACACTTTACCTTTGCAATAAAAATGCCAGCATCCATAATGGCTTTGATGTGCTTCAGCCAGCCAGAATTCTCTAGGCCCCACAGAAAGTCACTCATTGAAGGCGATTTCAGCTCACAAACTGCAAAATAAGATACATTTTAAATTTATAGTAATTAGAGTCCCTTAAGCTTCACTTAGTGTTCAGCCTCAGAGTTCTCTCTTCTTCAGATATTTCCTGTGTAAAACATGCATCTTTTGAAAAGAAGGACTGCTTCACAGTCAAACTTAACCTTTGAGAAACACATATATTTAAGAAATGGGGCTGGGTCAAGTTTCACCCAATATGTTGATTTAATTTAAAAAGAGAGGCTGTCATAAAGCCTACTGCAAATGAATCCAAATCCGTCCTTCCGTGAAGCATGCATTTTCCAAGATTGTATTGGGAGTGAAGTTTTCAAACCCCTGGGAGGAGTTTGTGTATTTAATGATGAGGGCTTGGAAACAGAAAGCATTTGATTTTTGCTGTTGGACAGGCAGACAGACACCTAAATGGTGCCACTGCCTCCTACCCCCAGCATCACCACAGATGATGATGGTTGAATTAAAGTGGTTCACTCCACAGTTCTCCATCGCTGAATTAAACCTTATTAAAGCTGCACTTGGAGTCAAAAAGTACTCTGATGGTGAGGACAAGACATAATCCATCAAGGAAAATATTTTCCTGAAAATCTTCCAAACTCTATGCCACATTTGAAGAAAAAAATAACAATCTCTTGGTTTCTACTCTAAGTTTCTATTCTGCTGCATCCAAGTGTCTATTTTTTTAATATTAGAGAGTTTGTGGCATCAGAAGAAAAAAAAAAATCAGAATCTAAATCAGGTACCTAAATCCAGCAGAACATATACTCAATGAAATTTGGTGCAATTTATTTTCAACAGTGAGATACTAAATTCACCCCATAAACAGACTACATCTTTATTTTGACCCATGTAGAGTCATACTGTCTTTTAAGAAAAAATATATTAGCCAATGAAATTAATTTTCAGAGTACAGGGAAAAACATCATGGGTTTTACTGAGTTAATGTATGATCTGTCAATTACTAATGTCTTAGTAAGTCTCTTGTGGTCTGGAAATCTTAAAAGACTCAGTTATTTATGGCCATTATGGCCCCTGGCATAGCTTTAGTTTCCTTCAGTGTTAACTGAAATTTAATTTTACAAGCCAGAGTTTATACCATATCTGAACTATCTGACTGTCCTAACTCCATTTAGTTCAGAAACAAAATGGCCTAATGTGTCCATACAAAGTCTTGCAATGTTTATATGTAAGGCCCCTTCCAGATGGTTATTTTAAAAGTAATTTTTGGAGGGTATTTATAAAGATGCAGAGATAGCAGCACTGAAAGCAAACAGCTTTTCACATGATTAATGTTCCTGTGCAGATGGAAGCATGACCAATTAGCGGCTGAATTCTGGCTGAAGCTGCTGTCTCTGTTTACAAAAGCCCAAGGTAAGGCTGAAACAGTGCTTTGCTCATTCCCACTCTCAAATTGGAGTCAATATTTACTGACCACTTCACTGAGCAAAGTTCATACTGTCCTAAATGCATACACTGTATATTTCACATGACTTTGGCAACCGATCTGGACCTTAATACTGAGTTCAATTATGAATTCAATTATGAGGCTTGTCCTAAGGGGAAAAGGCACTTCCATCTCAGCAGAAAAAGTACCAAAATCTTTGAGAAATATGGCCTGCTTCATCCACAGTGTATGCACAGGAAAATCAAGAGCTGCTGGGCAGAGCTCTGAGAATTCCAGCAATGTGCCCATATCCCTGGATGGGAGGAAGAAACAGGACACATGTTGGAAACTGCCTCTTCCACCAGCAAAAGTACCAGAGGGGTATGCTGGACTAGTCCCCCATTTCTGGCAGGACAGCCATAAGTAGAGGAAGGAATACTTGTTGTGGGCCAAACCCACAGGTTTTCCCACTGGCTGATCTATCACAGAAGTCCAAGGATCAGAGGGCTGCTCCTACATCAGCAAGTGCTGATGGTATGAGGGGAGGAGAAGCTCATATTTGCTGTTTAAATATAGACAGGGAGCATGTGGGGCCATCACCTCAGTGCACAGCACACGGGGGGCAGGTCCCAGCTGGCCCCGGATGTGCAGCACAACCCACCCCATCCCAAATGCCAAACAGCTGTGTAATGTCCTTCTAATGTTAAAAATTATTTCAAGGAGGTCGTGCACAGGATCAAAATTATCTCAAGGTTCTTCACACAGACCTGTCTATAAATGGAGAAAAATAAAAAGCCATACTATACTGAAGGCAGCAGAGACAATTTTTTTTTTGTCTGAAATTCCATCATGTTGAAATGCATTTTACTTCCACGGTCAAATCTCAACATTTTTTGCATATTCTGAAAAAAATCTTATTCTAAAAATTTAATCATTTTATAATGCTGGTATAGTTTGCCAAAAATTAACATTATACCAGGGTAAATACATGTTGAAGTAAGATAAATTGGCTTGAATTAAAGTCAGTAAAATCACACAGCTGAAACCAATTTTTTTACCTACTGAAATAAAATATTGACATTTTTATAAGTTAATCTCCTCAGATTTTTCCCAAAAGAACATTATTGAAATGAATACATTCCTAGTATAAGTGCATTTTCCAATGGAAAACGGAATAACAACTTTTTTTCTCAAATCTTCTCAGCACTGGAAGTTATTTAAAATCGTATATTGAAAATAACCTGCAATCTGGCACGTGAAGATCCTTTGCTCTTCACTTCTGCTTTGCACCCGTAAATTCAATGAAACTGGCCTAGCATTTCAGCAACACATCTGGCCAATTATATCTTGATGTCCTTTTTTCATACTGTACACTTCCAAGCAACAATACAGCTCACATTAAACTAAAATCAGTTTTCATCAGCCTCATTTGTCTTTTCAAAGTTGTTTATGCACCTTATAAAATCTTACACCAGATCATGAGCAGCAGACCCATTCTCTAAAGTTTATTCTGTAAAGAGTAGTTTGATGTCTTACTTAAGATTCACATTGATACAGTGATATTGCTATCTTATTTATGTATTCTTTTAATTATTTATATATTTTTTGATATTGATATTGATAATACATGAGTAATTGATAATTATTGATATATTATCGAGGCATTCCTTGATAAAAATTTAAAACCATATTAAATGTGTGTTATCATCATCCTTGACAGCCTTTTTTTGGATCTAGGTCTCTTTGTATGCTCAAGTCAGGTAAAAGGTCACCAGAAAAACAAATTAAGGGATACATACAATGGAAAAAGATAAAAACTACACAGCATCTTACATAAGGAAAGCCCTGGCACACTGAAAGTCACAAGATTTTTCTTTTAAAAAGTATTTAACTTCTCAGATTTCTGAGTCAGGTTGATACATGTGAGATTTCAACATAGCAAATATAAAACTCAGGAAAAAAGCAGATGTTTTAACCATATGGCTCATTTGAAAATAGATGCTAAGAATTCGTGCCCCTCAAGCAGCCTGAAGTGTTAAATACATTAGGAGTTACCTTGTCACATGCAAGTTTTTTGGGCCATGGGCTGGTCTCATGAACTTTTGGCTCAAAAATTATACACAGCACTGCCCGTGCAGCCAGGCTGGTTGTTTACTATTTTAACTTTGATAGTCTTGAGCTGAACAAATAAAGAGACCTGTTTACTCACCCAGCCTCTCTCCTATCCAAACAAGATGTCCTAGTGAACAAAAAATCCTTCTGTTTTCCTACCTGAGACCCTTAGACCAAGAAAACTCTCATGAACAGAGGGAATGTTTTACCTGCATCACAATTTAATGCTGCTTTCCATAAAATGCTTGTATTTGAAAATAGAGCATGGCTTCCCTATCATGGAAAATTTAAGCCCTTCTTAGATTTCAAGTTTACATTTGCATGCACTTTTTGGGAGACAGACGAAGAGTAAAAGAGCATGGGCAGAGCATGAAATCAAGAATGAGACTGATGATGCCGATCCAGGAGGTGATGGAAGTTGTTATTGATGTACATGAAGTAAATACTGAGACACTGTGGAGTGAGCACTATTTACTATCTGCTTGTTAAAAATCAACAAGCCATTGAGGGTCAGGGATGGCTTATTTATCCTTGCTCTTTTCCCAGATGACCTCTAAACAGTTATGTACTGCAAATATGAAATGGCAGAACAGATTTGCTGGTTTATATACTGCTATGTATTTATAAGGCAATTGTTATTAACTTCCATGGGATGTTGAAGGTGATGAATTGTTATACCCATTGACTGTGAATTTCATTAATAGACCTCATGTGATATGTTCCATACAGGACATGAATAAGTTTCTGTTAAAATTCACAGTCCAAAATGCATGCCTACCTTATACGAAAATCAAACCATAGTTTTCTGAGCTTTAAAAAAAAAAATCAATCTGTATTTTCCACTAGCCTCAAAGTCAGCTCTGAGGGATTTTTTTCATTTTACCATCAAAATGTAAATTTAAAAAAAGACATGGTAGCAGTAAGGTGCACTGAATTAAAATTAATTTTATCATTAAAGTAAATGATATCAGGATTTCAGCCTTGTTTCAGGAAACAAGGTGTTTTCACAATTAAGAAACCACCAACCAGTATTTGCCATGATGCTCCCTTGCACAAGTCCCATTAGCCAGCAGGCAGCTGCATGCAGCTGCAACAAGCAAAGATTACTCTTCATACCCCTTTTCACTGCTGCTGATTTCAGAGCAGTTATTCCAAATGGTTTGACAGAAGGATCAATTCTTTCCTCTATTCCAGTGAAGAGGGATATTACCTTCAAGCATTTTCTGCAGACTGTTTCTCATGACATGGATGTTCTCAATGCCTATGAATTGAAACTTGATGTTGGAGTAGTTGTCCTCATTTTCATATCCCTTCCCTGCTGCTCTGTTTGCCATTGCATTGAGCTGAAAAACATAGGGAAAACTGGATGAAAACCAGTAGCAGAATCTTTTCAAAACAAACCTTGTTGTCTACAGCAATAAATCAGAGGGGTTGAAGTCAGGCACAAATAGGAAGCATTTGTCACAGTGTCAACACAAGGGGCTATGAATCGGGGATCTGTTTACAGCCTATTGCAGGGCACTGGGTTGCTGAGTCTCTGATATCCCTATTTCACACACTTGGAGTGAAAATTCATTAGTGAGGTTAAACACAAAAATCCCGCATCTTAGATAGGGTTGCTCTGCAAGAGCATAAAGGTTTTAATTTGGTTTTAAGGAGCGGTTCTGATTTTATATTGGATCAGCATTATGGTTACTAGCAGAATGTACCCAGGAGGTGGCAGTGTCCCATCTGCCGTGCCACTGTTTCATAGCATGTGCACACTGTAATGTTGCCCAAGTTACTGCATCTTACTGCTCAAATAATCCAAAAGCTTACTTCTTTGGAGCTTGCAATAATGAAGAGGGAGTTGGAGTAGTTTTTCCTAATTTTATAGTATTTGGCTCTTATTATGTAAAACTACGAAATATTTGAATTGACATTACCACAAATATTTTCATCTGCAATGCAGTGCTATCAAAGGAGTTGCTGTGCTTCAGCAAAAATACTTTCAGTTGGAAGTTGAAGTTTTGTTTTTGAATCTGTTACTTGCTTCCTGGCATGGGAAAGTTACTAAATATTTCTTTAGTTCAGTTTTCCCAAGCATAAAATTAAGGATGGGGTTAATGCTTATTCTCCCCACTTTTGGAATCCTTGGGTGGGAAGGAAAACTATCTGCCAAACACCTTATGCCAAATTTTGATCATTGGGCAGAAAACTAGAGCTGATAGAAATTAATTAAGTACTTTTACTTTTTCTTTGACAGGGTTTTCTTAATAAATTATTTTTTTAATAAGTACCTACCTACTTTTAAAAAAATTTCCTATAGTAAAATCTCACTGTGCAATAGAAAGAAATTGTCTTTTTGCATAAAGTCCCTGCTTTTCTGTGAAATTCATGCTGTAAGGCTGTGGGACCTTTGAACTTCCCAAGAAATATGAAAGCTCTGAGACTGACAAAGCAGCTCAAGTAGCAGAACCTCCACGCCTCCAAGCACAGCTAACAGCTTCTGCTCAGGAAAGATTTAAGAAATAAATAATAAAGGATATAGACTTCGTGAGGCATCAACTGGACAAAAAGTGACTCATCTTCATTTCAGTGAGAGCCAATGCTCATGAGAAAGTCAAAAAAGTCTCTCTTAGGCATTGCCTAGGGGACAAGAGGCTATGCAGATAACTCTGTCTCCAGTTTATTTCCCAATAGTGCAGGCAGTACTATCGATTTGCTGCTTCTGTGGTCACATCTGAAACTCACAATAATATATTTTAGCACTTAGCTAAAGGCATCATGGGATATAAAAGAATGTCTCCTTTTCTGACCTCTTCCACCCCAAACACACATACTCCCAATATTCAGTTTTAATTTGGAGCCAATACACACAATTGGGAACTGATTGTCTGATGCCATCTTCCCTCCAACCAAGATAACAACCCTAGCTTTTTTACCTTATATGTCAAAAGAGGTTTCCAAGGACCAAACTTGATATCTTAACTTTCAAAGGAAAGAGCTAAAAAGTTATATTTGTGGACCACCATCAGGAATTGAAACATTGCATGAATTTCATGATACAACAGAAGGAACCACACTCTGGACAGAAACCTGGGCAAAACACCAGCATTTTTGATTTATTCAAATCTTAGGCAAAATTTCTTTTGACTTGTAGTATGCATTTCAGGAAAGAGCACAAGGAAAAAAAAGCCATCCTTGTCTATCAACCATCAGTCTGCTAATGTTTTTACTATCAATGGACAGTAAAAAAAAATACAGCCTGTGAACAGTATGTCAGTTAAGGACAAAGTCCTCAGTGTGGCTTGCTACAAAGATATAAATTATCTGCTGAATCCTAATCTTTCTCTTTTGAAGTTGACATCAGTGTTCTTGTATAAACAAAATGAGGCAGTCTCTCTCTGCAGTAGCCTATAGCTTCAGGAAGAAAGATCTATACTTGAGTCTCAGCCACCACAAACCCTTGAAACCCTAAATGAAAAACAATTATTCTCTAACTTACCTAGTACTCAGCACATAAATACCATTAACTGTTTCTGCAGCAGAGCAATTTTATTGCAAATATCCTTTCTTAAAGGACAGTCTGAAATAGCACTCTTTAAAAGTAAATAAATAGAAGGTTAAATTTGCAAGGCTTTCTGACACTCATTTATTTTAAATACTGTCAGTTGCCAAACTTTGCAGCTGCCACAATATTTACTAACAAGTTTTCCGCATCCTCTACCAAAATTCCGTCTGTTGCTCTTACAGTAGTGGTTATGAAGCTCTCTAAATTGTGCATGTCCTTGATTAAGCTCAGTGAATATGAGGATACAGCGTCTGAAGGTAAAAAACCTCACTTGTAAGATTTCCTGACATTTTCTTTAATCTGGAGGATAACCAAGTTGTGTCTTTTTATAAAGATTATACAACTAATGTGTTTTACTCATATACAGTAAGTTTATGTTAACTTCTTCTGTGATCACACAGAGGAATGACAGTGGCTTAAGTAAAGTTGCATTTGGTCATCCTGATATATCCAAATGAAGTGGAAACAAAGCTTTCTTCCACAGATAAATCTTTTGTTTTGAAAATTAACAAGTGCAATGAGGGAAGAGCACTTGCGAATGTTGAATTGAAGGATCCATCAACATTCATGATCTTTGCAAGGAACTGGTTCTTATGAGAAATGAGGCAAACAGTTTTTTAGCCGCCTGTGGGAATGGGAAGCCTTCCACCAGACTTGATATCTTATCTTTACATTTGTTCAAGGTTCCCTGAGGAATGCCAGGAACCACTTCCACCAATCCCTATCCCTTGCTAAATGCTCTAGATTTATAAATGCATTATCAGGTGCGAAATTGTAACAAGGCTGTATTAGGCATCTGGGATCACAGGAGATTTGTAGATCTGTCCATTTTTGCTGTGCAGAGAGACATAGGAATCTGGTATACAAATTTCTTTACATCAAAACCTTTTTTTTACAGAGAAGTTTAGTGAAAACAAACAGTCTTCGTCTCCTGACTGGCTCCTGAAGAAGCCAGAATTGCTGGAAATATGCTGGCATTCATGGCTAAGTGAGCCAGTTTCAGTCTCTCCACACCCTCCACAAAGAATGGGTTTTTTTCACTGCACACAGAAGGTGTCTTGAAGTGATTTACCAGGTATTAACGGGAAGGAGCCGTCCTTTAATTTTAATAAAATTAAAGGACGGGTCCTTCCCGTTAATACCTGGTAAAACATCATTAACAGCCAGTAAGTCATTAGCAATAAACCCCATCCGTCAAAGACTGCCTTAAATAGGGAAGAGTACCAATACCATCAGAGAGGAAACAAGCTGTAACTATTATTACATATAGAAAACTGTTACACAAGCATTATTTAGGCAGCTAGGCCTGTACTTCATATCTAGTGCCCAATCTGAACACAATGGTACCCATCCTTTCCTAGTGCTCATCACAATTCACTTGCTTCAGGACCATAAGTAAACTGGTAGCACCCTCATCTTCCCAATAAAATAGAGGGAACTGAAGGTCAAAGCAGTTAGCAGATTACACAGTCCTCGGTGTGACTTGGGTAAATGAGACATGCCAAGGCCCTCATCTTCTGGCTACTGCCTCCCATTAGAGCTGTGAGCACCCACAGCACCTCCCCACCAACACCCATGTGTTCAGTCAGCAGCCATGCAGGTTCCCTGTATCTGCTCCAGCTCTGCCGGGTTTGCCCTTCCTCACTCCATTTCTCATGTTTCTCAGCTCTACCCACCTTGCCCTTTCAGGCTCCGTCTTCTGATCTCAGGATACTGAAACAGCTTCCTTTTCCTCAAACATTTATTCTCATTTTTCCTTTTCCCATGCTATAGCTAATCCTATACCTACAAGGGATTTTGTGGAGATTTTGCCTCTTCAGTTTCTTTTCTTCAGAGGCTTTGGTAACTTCAAGAGGAAAGTTGCTGATAGTGTAAGAAAGAACATATCCCTACTACCACCTCCAGATACTGAGGTCTATCTAGTCTTTATCAGCTTGAGCTGTTTGCTAGCATGGCAATTTGGACACAATGTTTTTTTAGCTTCCAACCTCTTTTAGACCATTATTGAGTTTCTATATTTCTCCATATTTTTTTCTAAAGCTTTTATCTTGGCTAGAGGCTTTTAATCAGTTACAGATATGGCATCTGATGTTACTATTTATCACATTTCAGATTCTCTCAAAACCACCAAAGTGCTGGAGATATTTAAAGGTCTCTTCCATTCTCATGATCTCAGAAACTTGTCTTTCCTTAGCCTTGTGCAGAGGTCATTGGAATTTTCTCACTTCCAGGAGAAACCATGCATGGAAAATTATAGTATAAGCAGGCAGAGGTTTGCAACATTACAAACAACTGTAAATACATTTTATAATGGGGATTATTTTTTGCAGTCTCATCAGAAATATACTTACTTGATAGCTCCTTTGTGTGTGTAAACAGTTACAATTACACATTATTTACTTTTCTGTATCTTGACATTTTGCCGAGAACAAGAAAAAGGAAAGGTTCAGTGTAAAGGAGAAAATTCCCCCAGAGATAATAACGTGGTCAAGGTTTCTAGTCAGGATTCCCCTGATAAATCCTCATGTACCTGTGGAGTTACACAGGTGCAACTAAGATCAGAAGTGACTTGGCCAGTCACTTAGGTTGTGTATCTTCCCTAATGTATTCAGCCCAGACTCAGTCTTGCTATGTGCAAGAAATTTAATGTACTTACTTTGGGCCGAGTGTCAACAACATATATGAAATCACTTCCTGGATTGGCTTTCCTAATGGCCTGGAGCATCTGTTCATCCTCAAGGCATCGAGCACTAAAGCCAGACAAAGGCTGGCTGCTTCTGCATATGGAGGCCTGCAGGAAAGCAGACAAACAAACAAAAAAACTAACATAAAGCAGAAATTGTTTAGCGTCCAGAAGCATTTACAAAACCAGATTATTAGATGTTTCCATAGATGTACAATTACATGAGAAAGGCAGAATGATAAAATTAATTACATGTTAATAAATACATTATTTTTTAAAAGCCAAGGAAATATTAAAATAATACAAACACATTGGCCCAAGTCTAATCTTCAATCCAAATTTTAGAGCTATTTTAAGTATTGTATTTCCCTAATGTGGAATAACTCCTGAAAGGTGATATCTAAAGGATGACTACAGCCTTGAAATCATGAGAACATTGATATAACATAAAGAATAGGCCCTTTTGCACTGTCACTCACACTTACCAGGTACAAGACTGATTACACCCAACCTACACCAGTGCCTGCTTTACTGAACAGTCTGACACCGTGAGTCCAGGAAACAAAAACGTGTAACATGCAGCCAGATCACCAATTGTGTATTTTTAGCACTGCCTCTGGAAAAAGACCATACTGCACAAGAAGTGGGTCCGGCAGACTGACTCCTGGAGTACTTGTACTGAGCAGGGCTATTGAAGGAGGCAAGGGAGTTTCTCCACAGACCCATTGTGATCAGACTTCCAGATGAAACCAGGAAAGAAGAAACAAAATGTGAAATGGGTGGGCAGGGAGATTTTTACTTTTGCTAGGCAGAGGGCAGCTAGATTTGTAAAAGGCAAGGGCAGAATATATGCACTTTCTAAGCACTGAGCACAAGCATGAAGAGAATCTGCCTGCTGAGGGTCACAACCTGGGCAGACTGTCCTACAAATTATCTATTACTGTGAGAAAGGACATGCTTTTTTCAGTCACATCTTTGAACTATCAGTAGTTAGTCAGTAAAGTTTGGGTCTTTAAGAGAGAAACCCTGAATTGTGTGAGATTCTGTTCATACTTTATTAATGGTTTTGCAAACAGATTATTGTTATTTAGAGTCTAGTCTTCTGATCAGCACATATTCCAGTGATTTACTACATGCTATTGCATGAGCTGAACACATAGTTCCAGACTTTGATCTTATCATATTCACACAGACTGTGTAAGACACAGAGGTGTCACATCACCACTGAATTTGTCAGGGCAAAGGAGCTATGTGAAAGGTCTGGATATGAAAGACTGAATGAGTGGTACCTGTCTCCTCTGCATGCAGCAGGCTCTTACCAAACCCCTGTGAGCATTTTAAATTTTACCCCTTTCCTACCCATTACTCTGTTTGCTGGCAACTCATGGCAACCTCCAAACTCACATGGAGGTATTTCCTCCAACATTGCTTTTCCTAGCTCTTTAAACTATGAAGGATCCAGGAGTAAACACAATACTTCAGATCCTGGTATTTTGAACCTTAACCTGAACTCCAACCACACCAGGAAAAACATTCAGGCTGAAACACGAAACTCATCCAAGCTGAATTACTATGTATTGGAATCTACCTGACCCTGAGACCTTTTCACTGAGATTTAGAGATGTCCAAGTGTTTTGAATCCTAGATATCTATATTTGGACATAGTTGATTATGCAAAGTAATTAACTCTGAAAAATCTGACCTTAACAAAATGTTAAAAATAGTATGTTATTTATGCAGAGATTGTATTTACTATTTAAATCTTCCTATTCTCCACTTTCATTGTAAAATTCATAGATCTTTATGGAAGCAAGGCTCTGATGAAATGCAGGGTAAAGGAGTGAAAATAACATCTCATTCCTTTCTTCTGAAGCTTAAACCTATGATAGGGGCTGCTGTAAAGGCAAGATTTCCATGGAGGTTGTAGCTTATGATTCGTGCTTGTGACATTCTGCAGAAATACGTCCCACCCTGTGTGGCAAGCACTACAGATGCCCTGTAATCCCAGACTAGCTCTGTCTCTTGGAAAGTCCTGACCAGCCCCCAGCACTAGGGGCTGAAGCAGGAGTCACACAGATCCTTTGAGAGTACAAAGGCAACACCGTTCTCCTAACTGTTAATGACAGGTGAGTTAAGCCTGTCCCTAAAGGGCTGGAGCACAAATGTTAGAGCAGCCAGTTTGTGGGATCCTTCAGTCCAAGGGTCTCCTTGCTCACCTCAGCTGTCAGAAAGAGAAATGCAAATAGTCTAGGTACAGGGTTATTTTCCAAATGGTTACAGACAAGTGAAGCAGATCCTTGGTCAGCCCTGAGAATATTTGCTCTGGAGAGGGGAAGGTGGAACTCCTCACTCTTGTAGACAAGGAGAGTCTCTTCAGCAAACCCACAACATACTGCTCAGCCAACATTTAGTAGCTCTTATATCCATCCTTTCCTTGTCTCTTCACAGATCTTTTCTTGAAGAGCTACTCCTGATTCTCTAACTGATGCAAGTATAGTTTTTTACCTCCTCAACTTGCTCTCAAGCTGGCAGATCCAAAATTGCTCTGTTCTCCTCCCAATCACCTACCAAGCTGCCTGCTACTGGTCTTCACTTCTCTGCCACCCATGTCTCAGGGCCTCCTGTACTACTCCACTTCCTTCTGATACAGAGATCGCACATTTTTTGTGTTAGCTGGATGATGAAACTGGGTTTAAATGTCTATTAATGCCTATTAATGAACTAACCACAATAACCAGACTACACTAATAATTTTTTAAATTAAATAAACACTGATTTCTTCTTGTAAAACCTTACTAGAAGAATTTGAGACCAAGGCCAAAATAAGCAAACACTTCAAGGCTACAAATTCACACTTACATTGTTACCCTTGCAGTAGTAGGAAAGAGCTGGGAAACGCCTTCGGCTCCGAAATTTAGAACTCCCCACTATGATGTGTGCAGTCGCAGACTTTGGTACATAGACTTCTGTAGGATAGGAGTCACAGACCTGTGAAAGCAAACTCTGTTTGTTTGGTCTACAAAGTACAAGTAGCATTAGCCATTTCCACAGCAAAAACAAAATACCAAGGAACTCAAACCTCAGGGAATATTCTGTCATTATTGTATACATATCACTGGCATTGCCCAAAATATTCTTTTGAAGCTGGAAAGTATCAATCCTAACTTAAAGATGGGAAAACTGAAGCAAAAGGGTTGAAGGGCTGTATTTTCAAATGTTAACTCATCATGCCTTGTTAAGGACAGGTTTAACACACATTCATACCAGAAAAGGTTTATCATTTTGTATAGCAAGGTTGTATTTACAACTGCAGTGTTCTCTGTAGCAGAATTTCGGAGTAAGAATGAGAGTGGGTGAAGTTCTCAAACATTCTGCTGGGAGGCGACAATAATGGGAGGGGACAATAGAGCCAAATTTTTCAGAAAATTTGATAATAAAAAAAAAAAAGGACAAAATTAGGGACATGGAGATAAGAAATTAGGCCACATGAAATGAGGTTACCAAAATGCAAGCAGCCCTGACAATGCCTTCCAATTCTGAGAGGAACCTGATGAGATGGCAAAAAAGTCCCAAATTCCTTCTGGAGGTAAGTGAGACCACAGATAGAATCCTGGTTTTACCCCCTTTTCCTGATACTGTCTGTAGCATTCTGACTGGGGTCGAAAGGATATTCAGTATCTCCCTTTGACTTTCTGAGATGACTAAAGCACTAAGGATGCTCAGGATAAAATTAATTTCTGAGTCAAGAGATATGTAATGAAGGAGAAAGGAAAGGAAGAGCTTGTGGTTACAGTTGCTGCTGTGGTGAACTGGATTTTATTCATGATGACATTTTTCCTACACTTTATCTTAAAAGAGGACAAACATTTTTTCCCACCCATTTTAACAAAAAGAAAACAAACCCTGACAGCACATTCAGTCTTCTCTGAGAACTTCACAGTCCTTCCTTAACATGGATATGTTCCAGCAACAGAGCCAATGGAGTGCATGGACAAACTTTCTTCAAAAATATCTTGGTTGTTATTTCTCACAATTAATTAACATTCTAAGGCCTTGAATCGTACAAGACTGAACAAGGCAAGACAGCAGGCAGCTAGGAAGATATATGACCTGTAAGATGACTGTGAAAAACACTGACAGTCAATCACAGATGCTTCAAAAGGAGTGTGGGAATAGCCAATGAGGAAAAAATACTGCCAATAGTGCCAAGCTCACTATTCTGAGTAGTTTGGTTTTTTTTTTAATAACTACTTAGTAATTTTACATAGCCCTGCATGTCAGGGAGACTCTTACTCACACACATAACATTAGGTATGACTTAAACTTCTTCCCAGGCAGCCAAACCCTAACATTTAAAACACTGTGGCCATATTCTCTGTGCTTCCTCCCAACATCTGTTATATGAAGACACATCCTTTCTCTCACTATCTGTGTGCCATTTTATGCGAAATGGTAGAGGAACTGCAGCTTTCTATGTGTGTATAGAGCGCTGAGCACAAAGAGATGCTGCCACTAAGCACTATGGTAGTCCTCAGTCAGGCTGCTGATTTATTGTACAGCCAGCCTCTGTAACAGAAAAATCACAACTCACTCCGTAGTCTCTGTTTACATCACTGATCTGCCAATAGTTGTTTGGAACACCCATCCGGTTATATTCTTCATTGAGGTCCACGAGCTTCCAGCCTTGTTCTCGCTCTTCTTTATCTAATTTTGGATTGAAGGAGAAGCAATACAGCTCTTCATACTTCACTGGGAAAAAAATAAGCAAAGAAACAGAAACAGTAAATGACTTCAGATTTCTTGTCCTGAAACCACACTTCAAAACCAGAACTTAGAGTTGACCTTGATGTAGTTTCCTTTAAAAGAGTACACTTTGCTTTACAAAAGCAAAATATCCTGGTTTACATCTACTGTCAAGAAAACTTTGAAAGTACATGCTCTTCTGTTATTTGTATATATTGTAATGTATGTGCATTAACAGAAGTGCTACTTAAAATTTACTGTTCTGCTAGTCTTCAGTAGATTTGTAAAATCCTTCCCGGCACAAAGACAAAATGTCAGTGATATGCTTTCATCCAAAGAAAACTGAAGTCAGTGCCAGAGTAAGCACTTGTTCTTCAAAAGAATTTGCTATCTAGAGGTAGTTTAGAAGTCCCTTTATTAACATAACATCTGTCCTGTGGCAAAGACAAAAGATGTGAACAATGGACTATGCAGCACATTCTTCCAAAAGTGAAAAAAACTCAGCAGTCTTGGTCCCTAATTAGGAAGGTTTCCAATAGATCCAATGAAACCTTAGCTTTGTTGACAGCAAAATTCTGTCCTTGAATTAATAGCAAATGCATTTGAGATACACATGATGTAACAGCATAAAAGAAGCATATGCTACATCAATCCTTTTCTCATGACCAGGAAGTTGTTTAAGTAGCTGTGCCACCTGTCCCCCTCCAACACATACCGTATATGAAAGTTTGGTGGTGCTGGAGTTTTGACCTTTTTTTAGGAGTGTATCTGTATTTAACGAGTGTCTTAATCCTGGTGAGCAGTGGCAGCCAGACACCACTGCCATTGAATCCCAGCTGTTACTGACATGAGAAGCTATCCAGCATACAACTTGAAATTAATGTTCTCATTTAGATATTGCTATGTCACATGGGCGTATCTCATTCTGTTGCTCAAAGTTCCTTAAAACTTTCCGATCCACAGATCTTTAACTTTAGAACTGAAGTAAATAACAAGCTAAGTCCTCTCTGATTTCGTAGTTCTCCACTGACACGCCTGCTCTACAATCAGTAAATTTAAATACTACACTTCTTTTTCTAATAACATATACGTAATAAGCAGAATCTTAGAACACTACTGTGTTCTGAACTGTACAGAACTTAGAGCTATAAAAATAATAAAGACACACACACCCCCACTAATAATAATAACAATGCTCTCATCTTTTTCTATAGAAAGTCTTTAATTTTGATTATGGCTTCTAAAAGTCTAATGTAAGTTAAGTTTTGCCTTTTTAAACATCATAAAATTGATTGCATACATACACACGCAGAAGCATGAACAGAAAGAAAGAAAACTTCATGTTAACTCTGTCAGGAACATACTGGAAATCAACAAAGTCTTGAGTAGGGAATAAAAAAGAGAACAATTTGCACATTTTCCAGCAGTTTAAACTCCTTCTGTATTCTCTAATTTCAAACTTCTGGCATGGCACAGATTAGGAAGACAGTCTGGTTTATTTCTCATCTATTAACGTAAAGTTTTAGCACAATCCACAAATCCAAGCTGGGCTTTTGGAAGCAATCTGAGCTCCTGTTTTCACTGCTTGGTTGTCAGAAGCATCTGGATTTTCTTTCCAATGGACCTGCTGTTCACAGGCACAAAGAAAGCCTTTAAAAATCCACCTATGTATCCAGGTTATTTATGACTGAAGTCTGCCTCAACATTATAAGTATTACCACATGATGGTATCTGTAGGTGGTAATGAAAATGTTCAAGTGTTAGTAGTCAGTGCCTTAAAGGTCAGTTACCACATCTTTGCCAGTACTGATAGGACCCTTCCCAATCTTTCACAGTTATTTTGCCATAAACATCTGCAATCCTGCTATAAAACATGTAGTATCTTACAGTCAGCTTGTTTCCCAAAATGGCTTAATTAAGCAGAAAGGCCAAATTCAGCTGACAGCTTGACCTTATTAAAATTCTAGCAAAAATAAAATCAAGCATAACCTTCACCTAGGACACAAGGCAGCATGGAACATGTTAAGTCAGTACACAACATGAGCTTCACTCAGGAATGAATGAAAAGAACAGGCAGAGAATGGAAAGCAGAGCCTGAATAGTCAGATTATCTGCTCATGGAGTGAAGCATACCTTCTAATGCTGAGTAACTGTATTACCTAAAGAAAGTACAGCTTCACGCCCTGACAAAATGACACGGCAGAGCACTGTCAGGGTACATATGACTCAGCTTGAATCAGAGCCTTCTAATTTTGAGTAGGTAGGCAAGATTTTATCCTGTCTTACATCATGATCAGATAGTTTGCTGGAGAAGGAAAACTACTGTGCAGCTAAAATATGCAAAGAGCGAATTCTACAGTGCTTTCACTGCATCTTCTTTACTCAAACCTTCTTGTCCGTTGCAGTCAGTCACTAAACTTGTATTCAGGGTCCTCACCTGCTCTTCCTTTCATCTTTCTGGTGCATAACAGACACACCTCCTCCTGCCTCCAAGAAAAAGGATTACAGAATCACATGCCTTCCAGCATAAATGAACATGTACTTGCAGCTGAGGTGCATGGAATGAATCCAGATTACATCAGCAGAACCACTGACTGAATTTTTCTCATTGTTTTAAATTTCTCTGATTACTTTCAGCCTGTATCACCTAGCTTACCAAGTTACTTCTGCTACAGTTAGGTAGCACTACTACTACTACTAGTACTTTATAAAGTTCAGTAGCTGTGCTGGTGAACTGTGCAATTTTTTTCCCGTCTACACAGTAGACAAAATTGGTGCTCTCCTAACAAGAAAAAAATTAAAGCCAGTGTTGTCAGCTTTGTAAAGACTACAATAGACAATTTCGTTGCATACTGTTAAAATAATAGTAAAGAACAAAAGTTGGTGTTATATTTCTAAAGTTATAGTTTAAAACAAACAATCCAGGAGCTTTGTCAGCTGGTTCTTAGGAGAGCATAGTGCAGAGAGCAGCTATAATCTAGGCAATCAAATGCTGGGCTTTGACGCAACATTTGGTTTTTCGCTGAAAAGGCGAAAGCTTTCAAAAGGATCTTGAACTGAGCTCAGAAACACATAGGGCATATTCAAAACATGGATGATGATAATAATAGGCCAAAACACAGGCAGCCCAGTGAAATAAAACAACTACTTGCTGCAAAACCTTTCACTGATTTTAAGGAATTTCTGCACAGCACAGAAAGCCAAAATGCAAATCTTGACAGGACTAAATATAGTGTAAAGTTTTTGTTACAACAGGGACATAAAAGTTCCCTGAATTTACAGTATTCTCCTAAATTTGCATTTACACAAGTCATCCAGGAAATGAGTTGCACATAAAATAGCATTATAATATATTTTATGGCCCATGATGCCCTAGAGTATTATTTTAAATAGAAATTCATGTCATACTTTATGGAATGAACTATTTGTTATAATGAGCTTTCTTCATTGCTCCACAAATGATTATATCAATATTCCTCTCACAACACGTTTTTTTCTTAACCTGCAAAGGACAAAGATGCACAGATACATTTCTTCTATTAAATTCTCCCTCTTCAGGATGAGGATTGATTTTTGTGCTGTTTTCTTCCCATACCTGGTCGAGCCAGACGTATCAGAGAGATGTAAACGTCATGGCAGTCTCGTTCCTGCGGGATGACCAGCTGGATGACCTGGAAGTTCTTGCAGCGGATCAGTAATGGGCAACCAGTGGCAGTGGTGGCCTGCTTCTCAATAGAGGAAATTTGGCTGTGGAGAACCTGCAGGGAATTGAAAACAGTTATGCTAGTCAAATCTTTAAGAAGAAAAGTATTTATTTATAATGGTATGTACAGGGCAGGCACAGTAGCTTCCAGTACTGTTTCAGAAAACCCCACGCTCTTCCTCTTGTAATTTGGTTCCTATCTCCAGCTTCAGGCTCAAGCAGCTTGATACATCACCTGCAGACAAAAAGGCATTTCTGGAGTGTTTCACCTGCTCAAACATCAGCCTGCTCATGTTACCCAAAGTTTTTGTTTGCTTGCTTTAGTGTAAGCTAGTGGTTGTCAAAGCTATTTTCACCTATTTGCATAGGGAAAAGGTGAACCAGCGTCAGTTACATAAGGCTAAAATATTGTGCCTTCTCATGGGTAGAATGGTAATGCTGATATAATTTTAAATACTGCATCAAATGAGATGAAACATTACAATAAAAACCTGGTCGGGAATAGTGGGATCAAAGGAAGATGGAGTTAATTAGTGCAAAAATGGACTAGGGGTGCATAATTAAGCTACATAAAAGACTCTCAAACATATGACACCGAGCAATAGCTGTACCTCTACGTGTACATGTGTGCTGGTTTTGGCTGGGTAGAGTTAATTTCCTTCACAGTGGCTGGTCTGGGGCTGTGTTTTGGATTTGCACTGAACATAGTTGATAATAGAGAGATGGCTTTGTTATTGTTTACACAGAGCCAGGGCCTACTGCAATGCTGGCAAGGAAACTGAGACTGTATGGGGGTTGGGAGGAGACACAGCCAGGACAGGTGACCCCAGCTGACCAAAGGGATATTCCAGACCATATGGCATCATGCTCAGTATGGAAAGGGGGAGGAAGGAGGAAGCAGGGCACACGGAGTGATGGCATTTGTCTTCCCAAGTCACTGTTACAAGTGATGGGGGCCTGTTCTCCTGGGTTTGGCTGAGCACCTGCCTGCCCATGGGAAGCAGTGAATTCACTCCTAGTTTTGCTTTGCTTGTGTGTGTGACTTTTGCTTTCCCTATTAAACTGTCTTTATCTCAACCCATGAGTTTTCTACCTTCTACCCTTTAGATCCTCTCCCTGATTCTGCTGGTTGAGGGAGTGAGCGAGTGACTGCGTGGGGCTTGGTCAATGCCTGGGGTTAAACCACAACCAAATGCAATTGTTGTCAATCAATCAAAACAGTTAATTCAAAATACTACTTTATAAAAAAAATTCAAGTATTAAACCAACAAAATCACTGATTCAACACTAGCAGTAAGGGAGAAGACCAAGAAGTGACAGAGCCAAGGAAGTAGTTCACATTCAAGACATTTCTCCTCAGTTCTTCCTGGATGATAGGAGCAACAGTGCAGTTTACAGCAGCTGTTCCTCAGTCAATCACATCTGGTATTCATATATTGAAGGCCCTTCTACTCCTCTTACTGTATCATAAGATCTGGAATCCACTGAAAATTTTTGAAAATTACTAGGCTGGAACTTCACATGGCCTCATAAAAACATCCATACGGACTAATTTACTATGTTTAAAGTGTTTCGGAAGTAATATTAAAATTAGCATCAATAAAGTGCCATGCACTTACAGCTAAGTGAAATAACAAAAATTCATACCCAGGTTTCTTTGCGAGTTTCAGACCCATTCTCCACAAATATGACATGGGTAGCTGTTAAATATAAGGTTCCCACCACAGCTCTTCTTGAAGATAAACGATCAAGTAACCTAACATTTTCCACCTAAACAAAAAAGTGACAGAGAAAAAAAAGATCTAATTAGGATATGACAGAGAGCTCAACAGTGAGAGCTCAATGTTTACATTTTGTCTATTACAAAGTTCTTTTCAGCACAATGTTAAATATCAAAGAAGTATAACTATACGAGAAAATGTGATTATATTATGTGGTCTATTTCCAGATCTTCCTTAATGTTCCTTTTTTCCCCTCTCTTGTGGTACCTCTGTATCCAAAAACCTGTTTAGTAACACTTTCAAAGACAATTTCTCACTTGAGCTCTTCCTTGTGATCTCATCTTACCAAAACACTGTGACAGTAAGGCAGGGCCTGTCCTTTAGCTAAACTCTAGCTCCATGTTTTCCATTCAAGCCATTCCAGCTAAATTAAAACAACAATAATAAGCAGGAGATAATAATGGTAGAGCGTCTTACTTCAGGGGGTCTCACTCAGGCAAATTTTCTCCCATGCAAATCTCTGTTAAGATTTAAAACAACGTTAAAAGAGTTAAAAGAGTTTAAAAGGGTTAAAAAGAAACATTTTGATGTTTGTCCGTACATTCCTGTTAATGCTGACAGCAGAGGTCACACTGGAAGTTTTTGCCTTCAGTCACTTTTCAATGGGACTCAAGAACTCCACTTCCACTGCCCTCCCACCTTGGGCATAAAATGGGCATTCTCTGTTTGCTGCTCTCCTGACAACAGGAGAGTCCGTAACACGTTATTAACTCTCAGATCACCAGCTTGTGACTTCCACATCATCAATATTTTGTATATGGCATGCACTACAGGCACCTATTAGGGGTAGGAACGAGATGATCTTTAAGGCCCCTTTGAACACAAACCATTTAGGCTTCTATGATTTCTGACTGAGAAACTAGAACAATAAAGAAATAAACAAGTTGGATATTCAGTGGGACATAACCTGCCCAAAACAGTTACCAATTTGCTACCATGGACTTGATGGATCTCCTACTACAACAATTTTAAAACTAAAATTAGTTTTCCTGAAAAACAGAATGCCAGCATCTGAGAATTGCATGTTTGCAATGTGTAGTCCAAATACATTGCACTATTTTAAAAATAGGAATAAAGAAAACCTTAAAATGAAAATAAGCCAGTTTAGTAGCAAGATGCTTAAAACCAAACAATTATTAAAGCAGAGTCTTATCCCTCAAGGCCAGTTACAATTTGTTTTAAACAAAAATAAAAGTATTTATTAAAAAAAAACAAACCCTCCTAGAAAGCATGGATGAATTCTTTTCCCAGGGCCACCTACTTCAGAGGTCATGTATTGGCTTGAGGAGGAATGGAAGAAATACAATATTAACCCAGCAGTAAGCAAAAGAGGAAGGATGATACAAAAGAAAAATGTAGGCAGTGCCCTTCTAAAAGGAACCCACAAAACCAATAAAAATCAGCATTGTCTGGATGAAAAAAGGTCCCTACACTGCAGTCCAGCCAACAAGGACTCTGCTGCACAGGCACTGATCTTGAACAAGGCACTCATCACCCCAGCCTACAAAGTGAGCTGGCATGGGCCACAAAACACAAGCAAAGCAGGCATCCACACAGCGGGGCAGGGCTGAGGGATGAATTTCCAGACCTCCTAGGTCACATCCTTCCCCACTCATCCATCACAGTCCCATGCCTGAAAAATGCTAACCAACACAGCTCCTCTTTGGTTGTGGTTTGGTTTTTTTTTTAATACAGAGCTACAAATAAATTCAAGGTTGGATCTGAATGAATAGGAACAGTTGCAGTAAGAGCTGTGTGGTAAGTCTGATTCCATCAAAGCAAATGCAGTGCCTGCACCAGGGGAGATCAGAATTCACCTCTCCCTGCAGTTTGTCTCTCAAGAACAGACAGCTGCAGCAGCTGAAGGAGGAGTGTGAGAGGCAGGCATGTACTCATGCTCCCTCAGGATCTCAGCCCAGCTCTGGGGCCTTCCTAAGCTGAGGTCATACTTTTTAATAGCCATAACTGTGTTTACATTCCATTAATTTTATTAAATAACATTTTGAATCTCTGTAACCTATTGGCATCCATAACACCCTGTGAGAGTGAACTTTACATCTCAGCTATACATTGTACAACAAAATCCCTTCCTCCTGTTCTTTTTGAATCTGCCACCAGTAACGTGCCACACGTGCTGTTACAGATCCTTCCCTCCATCCTCGTGTTCCAAGAGTGGAGAGCCCAACTTTATGTAGTTGTGACCTTTATGAAAGCTATTCCAGACAAGCTCTTCCACACTTCTGATTCCACTGCATCAGGTCTGCTTCCTGAGAAGAGGCCAAAAGTGCAAACAGAATTCAAAAGCTGGATGTACGACAGGTTTTTGTAGTTCGTGTAGTGGAATAGTGATGTTTGCTGTTTTGCTTTCTATTTAGTTTTTTAAAGTTCTCAAACATTACTTGCTTTTTTATCCTCTGCTGAACACAGTGGGGTTTGGGTTAGCTGTTTTTTGGATTTTTTGGGTTTTTTTGGGTTTTTTTAGAACTAGCAATTGTAACTCTTAGTCATGCCTGCATAAATAAGTTATGTACCCCCCATGTGTATTATCTTATATTTATTAATGATAGATTTGGTCCAGCAGTATAATGAGGCATTGCTCAATCTTCAATTTCATTCTGCTGATCAAAGGATTCAGAGAAAGAGCCTTCTTTCTTACTCTGCACCCTCCCAATCAGGAAAAGAAAGCCAAGACCAGCAGTGTCTTTAAACCTAGAGAGTATGGGAATAGAGGAGATGGGAATATGTTCATTTCCAAAAGAGGGGAACACACGTTGCAATAGTGCTTTGGAAGAAGAAGAGTTTTTCTATCTAAAAAGTCACAACATGCTGAGAATTCAGCATTAATGGCCAAAATTTAAATTTAATATCAGAAAGAGATAATAATTATTTTCCTTTTTTTTTTTTTCCTAAAAAACAGTGCTCCAATTTTTCACCAAAATTACTGCAGACTTTACTGGAGAATGTAGGAAATTATGTATGTACATGTCAGGAAAAAGCACAGAGACCATGCACATGTGCTTCACCTAAAATGAAAAGCTGGTGGGAAAGACCAGATCAGGAAACACAAATCTGTAAAGCTGAGAGCTGGAAGACCTCAAGGAGTTAAAAGCAAAGCATTAACCAAGGCAGTCTAGAGAGTGGCATCTAAGTAAAACTTCAATAATTTAAATAATTAATTTGAAGCTCTTACCCCTGTCTTTTTTTTTTTTTTTCCTGATGACTGTGGTTGTCTAGGCCTAAAGAAAAGACCACCAGGAGATTTATTTCAATGACTACAAAAGCTTACATGGAGATAAATAAAGCTGCCCAGAAACTCTATTTTCAATGCAACACAGATGACAGAAAAAAGGAGGCAAAAATAGAAGTTAAAGGGAACACAGATTAAGAACAGATGGAAGGCACTTTTTACTCAGAGAATAAACATGACAAATTACTTACGAACAAGGTTGCCAGGAGGTCATTCAAGAAAAAAATGTCATATTAGGGAAAATCATGGGCCAAAGTTTTGTTCAGTCACAACTCCCACCAGTTTCAATGGGACTCCCACCTAAGGAAGAATGGCAAGTATATGACCCTGAAAGTGTTCGGAAAAGTTTGCGTGCCAAAATGTTATTCCTAAAAATATTCATGTACCCTAATTTGTTTTCATTTTTAGTTTAGATAACTTTTTAAATAAGCTTTGACTGCATGGCCTATTTTTGAATGCTTTTTGAATATGCTACCTTCCTCCTCACTTCTTTAAGCTTCTTTCAGTGTCTCCAAACACGTCAGCATCGCAAAACAGTGCAGAAGTTACTGCTACTATTTCAGGCTGTTCACAGTTCCACATGGGAAAGCTTTTTCAGATCTTGAACACAGGATCAGTTCTGACTGTGGGCTCAGACTGAGCAGGGAAAGGGGAGAGAAGCAAAACTGGCAGATTGGCCAGAACTGGAGCTTCCTGTCACAGCAAAGCTCGTGTGCAGCACGGAGATGCTATCTGAAACAAAACGGTCTCTGCTGTAGGATTTTCAAATGAAATGAAATTTCAATTATGAAAAACCATCTCAAAGAGTTTTGTTCTCACTACATAGGTTTTAAGTCTGTGTGTTTTCTTCCTGTGCATTAGCTAACCTGAAGCAGAAGACACTTGAACAGCCAGTTCTGCCATGGCCATCACTGACCTGCCCATTATCACCGAGCATCTTGAAGAAGCTGAAAAGCCTATTTGTCAATAAAAAACAAAAGAGATCAGCTCCCGTATCACCAAGTGTTCCCTGTTCCTTTAGGAGGAACCCTGACTAATTCATCTCCTCTAATTCCCTATCACAAGGAGAAAGGCCAGAAAACCCTCCTATCCAGGAGAAAGCTGCTGATTAAAGGTAAGTAGGGAATGTCCTCACTCAGGCCACATCCTCAGGAGCTCCTCTATTGTTCAGTTAAAATTCATTGCTTTACAACAACCTGTAAAAGCAAGTTTCATATAAAAGCTGACAAAGTACCTTGAAATTTGACTGCACAGATGAGTTTCAGTGATTCTTCAAGGGTAAAGAAAGACCACTTTCACAAACATCTCTGCTGCTGAAAAGGTTGACCCAAAGCCAAGGAACGGGGCTGGGCCCTAGGGGCACACACCCCTACAAAGGCTTCTTCTTCCCCATCCCCTTGGGCTCCTAGACCGACCAGGGATTTCTGCTGCCTTCCCTACTCTCCTTATGATGTTACACACATGAGGAAAAGCAGCAAGAAACTGCATCCTGGGAATTCATGACTGGACTCTCACTGCCCTCAGCACTGCAGGCAGACAAAAGCTAAGGGAAGAGCTTGTGAAAGCCAAAAGCCTGAGCCTAATGAGAAAAAAGGAGCACAGCTGGTATGGTTTGAGGCCAAGTGGAATATTTGAGCCTTCTTTACCCCAGCTGACCCCAGCTATCCATGTGTTTAGCATAATTCCTGAGAGTGAGAAAAGACAACATGGAAAAGGTCAAATGCTATTACTTTTTATTTCAACATAACGATAGTAGTATTGTACTTTTTAAACAAAATATACAATAAGTGATCTTTTTTGCATGATCTTGGAACAAGAATAAAAGAAAACTGAATTGCCAATTGATGCTGCCTTTTAATGTGGTTTCTATTCTATTTCATAAGAATCATAAAAACCGTACTTGATCCATATTACTTTTTTATATTTCCATCTCTGAAAAGATCTCCCAAGTGCAGTAAAATAATGTACAATCAGCCTATGAAGTTAGATGGTTGTGTATGTCAAAAGACTCAAACAAAGCCAAAAGTAAATCACTAAATTTAAGCAAAGACACCTTAAGATATGCATTGTAAAAAGTTTCCTCAGGGCAAATCTGGCAGGATGGGGGAAAATATTCAAGAAAAATCTAAAAAAGTTTAATTTACTAAAGGACTAAAGTGAAATGGAAATACTGGAAAAGAGCTGAAAAAAGAATAAGGAATGATTCATAACAGCAAGACAGAGAACAAACTACCTAATAACTTGGCTTAAAAAAAAGAAACTATTGTCTGCTAAGATCTATAAAAAGAGTGAGGTCAGCACCACATTTTCAGATATACCTGAGTAGCAGCTGTATAATGGGAGCAGTAAACAGGAAGCTATTACAAGAGTATAGAGCATTGCAATATGGTGTCAACATTGTAACACAAGGTTCATACATAAAGTTTTCTTTTTCAGTCTGTATTAGATCTCATTTATCTAGAAAATGAGAAGAGGGCAACTAAGTGTATTCTATTAAAAATCCTATCTAAGATTTAATCTAGGAAAAATAGGGCTTCCTCAAGGCAGTAAATCTTAACACACTTGCCAAATTTGTTTAGATTTGGTTCTGAAAAGATATATAGAGAGAGAAAGAATTCTCCATGCAGCCAAGGGATACTGAAAAGAAATATATCCTTAAACTCCTGTATTTGATGCAAGCTTTTCTGTTCCATGTTTAAAACCATGCCCTCTTCAGCAGCCTATTTTAGAGCAACAGAACCAAGCCATTTCAGCTGTGCAGGCCACAAGAGATTTGTATTAAAAATGGATTTGTAGGACTCCCTTTTCTGGTGGTAGAGACCTGTCTTTCTCAGCAGAGTACACCTGCACAGCAGGACATGTCAGTGTGCAACATTTCTGTTGCAAATAGATCATTCCTTTAGTTTACAGACATCAATAGCTCAAATACCACCCACTTGGGTCCATTAACAGCAGGCCTGGAGATTCCAGCCTTGACCACCCCAAAGCCAAACTTCCCAAATCCTTCATTCCAACCTCAGTCTCCTACTATGCACAAAAAAAAAAAAAAAAAAAAATCAAAGAGGACCCTGCAGACATGCTGTCTTAATGATTTTTAGTACTATTTTTCAAGTGCAATAACATTTAGAGTTACTGGTTTAGACACAAATACCAAGCCAACAAATTAAAATACATGACTATCCATGATTTTTAGAGCTTGTTTTGTGACTTTATCCAGCTACCTCATTATTGAGTGTCACATTATTAAAAATATGAACGTCTGTGTGATCTTCTGATGGTTTTCGACTAAATATTTTGAGGATAATGGCTGTTACAAGATTTTGTTTAAATCGAAACTCACACTAATAAGAAGGTAGCTTGATGACTCTAATTCAAAACAAGTATTTTATAGCAAAATTCCAAACAGATGTTTTAATCCCACAACATGTGGATATTTTCTGCAGTTCCTGTTTTCATTTTATGCACCTCCAGTCTGATGTTACCACAGAATATTTTCTGGCATAGTATACTACAAAGCTCACTTGTATTAAATTTATCCTTTGTGCTCAAAGTTTCATTGCACAAGGATGGAATACATAGAACCCGAAGAAAACTAAACTGCATTCTAAATAAGGAAGATTTATTAGGGAGAAAAAATCCATAACTCACAAAATCAGAGTTAAATGTGTCCAGGATCAGCGTAGATGTTTGAATGCATCATTTGACTAAAGCAGTACAGTGACATATTTAAAGCCATTAAATATTACTGGACTCAGAACAGGCTAAAAAAAATTTAACCACGATGTAAAGTGAGAAAACAGTTATGGAATCAGAAAAACCAGCTGAATTGTAAGACACACTGCTCTAAGCTGTAGACTTAGAGGAAAATATAGAAACTACCTTCACACACTACTCAAAAAAGCAGAATATCAACTTGGCACTTAAAAGATATTGCAGTAATGTGTCTGCTGTAACCTGATAACCCAAAACACCAATGAAAGGCAAACGCCATGACAACCTCATCTCTTCTACCTTTCCTAAGTAGCAAACTAAACAAAAGTTTAGCCAAACTCTAGTACTATGGTGAAGTGCCTGCGGCACTCCATTCCCCAGCTTGTGGGGGAAACTACCAGTCCACATCACCAGGTGTTTCCTGATATCACCTCAGGACTTCTGCCACCTTTCTACATAACTGAAATAAATCAAACTTTTCCAAAAGGAATTGTAGCTTGGATACAGAGAACATAACTATAATATCACATCTTATCTCAACAGGGGGCACGCAGAGAGCAGTGGTAGAATATGCCAACTTATCTTAAAAAAAAAAAAGGTGGAGATCCAGCAACCCAGAACATGTAGCTGCAGAGTAAAGACTGGGCATGCTGGGTTCAATTTTGCTATTGACCTGGATAAGCACTTTGCCATTTACATTGTCATATAGAAAGTGGATATAAATTATATGGGTCTCCTGATGGAGACTTTGTGAAAAAGGATATGTTATAAAACTTAATGAAAAGCCAAGAATTATGGAAAATAGATTGAAAACAAAAGCAAACACACAACTCATTTACACATGCTGGAAATTTGTTCTGTGAAGCAATACATCTGGTAGAAAGATCTGTCATTAACGTGAGGGCATATCTTAAATTCTGCCTGAGAGAGGCATCATCGAAAGGAAATACCTCACCATAACATCACAAAAATGAAAGCACTCGAGTGACTCAAGTCATCCCAAGTGTTCTGTTAACACTGAGCCAAAAGAATTTCTGAGCTAAGTCCACTGAAGACAGCTAGTACACCAGGGATAAATCTGATGTGTTCTTTATTATAATGCCAATCCGTAGGCCTGCTGCCAATATACAAAGACAAATGATATGTAGAGTTACAAATAAAATAAAGTAACTGATTAGCTACAGTGCATGAAGCTGCCCTATGAACATATCTCCAGAGCTCTGTATCTATCATCCTGTCCATGATCAGACATGTCTCTACACATGCTCATAAAACGTGCTTCTAATCTGTTCAGAAGCATTGCTGAATTCTTTTTTTCTGACTGTTATGAGCTGTTTGTCATATTTTGGGTTTGGAGAGTTATCCTAAACTATCTTGCTGTTCAATCCAAACTCATGTCAGTCACTGGTTTGACTAATTTTTAATGATTAAAAGGGTAAGGGAGTTATATATAACTATATTTAGCAATGAGGGACTGTTTCCAACTCTTAAGTGTACTTAAATTACAGCCATCATACACAGGATGGCATTTACCTTGTGAAAATATAGTGCCTATGTCTGTTCATCCAGGCATACATCACGTATGCACTCTATTTCTACCAAGAGTATAATGATAGAACAACAGTGGCCTGTACAGCAAATAGTGTGTTAGCAGGTGGATACACACAGTCTGCTGGGAGAGCACCAGAATGGCTTTTGCAGTGGGAAATCCTACTCCACAAGAGTCTTGCAAAACAGTGTGTGGGCAAAAGAGACACACAGGAGCTTCAACACAGACAGACAAAAGTAGAACACCTACAGGAAAAACAATCGAAAACATATCTACAGAACAATGGACTCAACACAGGAAAGAGGTCTTGGGGTCACTGATGATATTTCTCTGAAGTCACCTGAATGTGGTGGGTTGTGATTGAGATTTACTGTGAAGGCATGGATAAGGTGAACATGGAATTTTTATTGAACAAATCCTTGAAGTTAGAAGGAAGGAATACTGAAGGAAGCTACTCAGGACTTTTTAACAGACAGCAGAAGGTAAAGCCACAGTCCTCTGGAACTTGCTTCCATGAAGGCTGCGGAGCCAGAGAATGTCAGCCTGTCTATAAGGAGCTCTGGCTAACTCACACAGAGAGGTCCATAAATGGACACTAATGGAACTAGGAAGAGCTGGACCGTAATACAACTATAGATACTGAGTAGCTGCAGAATGTGGCCATGTCTAAATGCTCTCTCTCCTCTGTCACTCTGACACAGAGTAGTGATCTTAATGAACTACTGATCCAACTGGTATGGAATTACCTTCTGCTTTTTTAATGTCTGTTATGTTTTATCAGATTAATTTTAATTTTTACGAACCATAAATCACTACAGTTGTATTTCACTTAAAATTAAAACAATTGCTGAGATCTAATGGGCTTCATGTAATATAGACCTCCCTTGGAAGGAAAAGCTTTTACTTGGGCCAAGAATATTTTTTTTCAGACATTATTAAGTTTATTAATTTGCTGAGTATGGGATTTATCTTGATTTTCCATTTGGCTGGGTTTGTGAATCAAAGAAAGTGTCATTATTCTGAGATTAATACCTTTGCAGAACAGGGCAATCGCTTCTCAAATTTCTCTCAGGACAAGATTGTATGGAGTCAGGAAATGGGACACCAGAGACTAGCACATGATACTGTGAGCTTTCCCTTACCAATTTTTACATTACTGACATTGGAAATCATTTCATGTTCAATTCCAATTTATCAAAACCAAATCCAATAAAAACAAAAAAAAAAAAAAACCCAACACTGTTCCAGTGACTGATTTTAAGCTGAGGGGTTAAAAAAAAAAAATCAAAGGTATCAATTCTGTTAGGTAGCTGTAGATACACTGATTTTTCAGTGTATTTAGGAGTAACTGGAGAGATTAAGTATTTCAGTAGTGATTCATGTTGATTTTCTACACTTATGTTGGAAATTTTAAAGGATTTTTGTACCCCTTGTACCTTTAAATCAGGCCTTCTAAACTGCCGTATTATATCAGATACCTTCTAGCATAGCTATAATGTAAGAGACTGCCAGGATCCAGGACTGCAGAATCACCTCACACTGAGTTAAGAATTTCAGTGACCTGAGGCATTGGTACAGTGCCTTCTCATAGTATCAGATACAGAAATGGGTTTTACATATGCAGAGTAATATTTTCAGGACCTGGTTGTAGAAAAGAAAACAGATAAACTTCCATTGCCTGCAACAGGGACTTGTCTGGATCTTCCATTCCCAGCAAATACATTTATTTTTAGGATATTTTTCTACTCTTATTAATTTGTTTTCAGCATTTTTTCTCATTCACACTTTCAGCATTCTTCAGCAAATGGTCAGAAGCATCTGTTCAGACAACTTCCACTAATTGTAACCTACCTGCATAGGATTGTATCCTATCCTACAGGTTATATCCTGTAACCTGCAGCAGGATACAGTCAAACTATTCTGAAATTCTTCCTTCCCAAAAAGGCAGATAACAGATCATGAAATGAGATGAAAGGCAGTTGTTATAAATGCCTATCTTCTTAATAGATTTACAGCTTAACACCTAAAGGCCAAAAAAGACAGACGAAGAACAAGGCCCTAATCTCAAATTCATGTCATCGTATTAAATATTGATAATAAATAAATACAAATAAATTCTTAATTTCAGGAGGTTGTGTTAATTAATAAATAAGCAAATATATCCCACCCCTTTTCAAACTAATATATTGCTCTGGTTCACTTTTTTATTATTACTTTCAATCTAAATCTTTTATATGTTAAAACTGTATCTTCTGTTTTAGAGCAAGGTGGCAGTTTTGTTAACAAATACAGGCCTCGTGCTTAGAAAGCTATGGAAAAAGACCGATTACGTCGGCTAAAGATCAAACATGTACGTAAAAACACTGTATCAATTCATCACCGAGTCTGAAATCTTGGGGCAAACGAAAGGCGTCTGAAAAGCAGGTAACACGACTCGCATTTCGGATACCTACAGCTCACGGACAGTGCCTGCGTTAACAGAGGAACTGAATGAGAACCCCGATAAATCCCCGGCCCACACCGCACAGCAACGCGCCCACCTCGCGGCGTTTTGGGCAGGTATCATGGCAAGGTGGCCGGACACCAGCCCGCAGCATCAGCTGGAAGGCCGGAGAGGCCCGCAAGGCTGCGGTGCAAGGCTCCTTTGGGCTGGAGCAGACGCCGCAGGAGGGGCCGCGGGAATGCTGCCGCGGGGATGCTGCCGCGGGGATGGATGCTGCCGCGGGGATGGATGCTGCCGCGGGGATGCTGCCGGGGGAATGCTGCCACGGAGATGCTGCCCGGCGGGACCCACCTTGGGCATCCGGATGTGCTCCATGGCGGCAGCGCCCGGCCCAGCTCCTCATGCACTGCCCGCCGCCGGCGGAGGCAGCCCTGCGCACCTGGCCTCTCGCGGCTTCCTCCGGCCCCGCTGTTCGAAAGAAAATTATTATTTTTTTAATAATGTATTTTCATCTTGTGTTTTCCTGGCGTTTTCCGGCGCAGATAGGAAGGAAGAAGGGAGGATTTATTGCCGGCAGGCGATGTGCCCGTGCTGCGATGCCG
>VWZT01011107.1:279958-313132 GCA_013397055.1 Pachycephala philippinensis | reverse complement strand
CTTAAATGATATTAAAGAATAAAAATAACTTTTATATATTAAAAAAAAAATATATGTAGTTAAAAACACCTTTGTCTTAGCCCATTTCCATTGAAACATTCAGTCAGAGGCTCAGCAATAGCTTAGGAGAAGAAAATAAAGATATAAAGTTCAAAGCAGACTGCAGCTGTACGTAGTCTGAAGCAGTATTGTTCAATAAAAAATAACATCATGATAGCAAGGCAGCTTCCAACACTTTCACAAAGAAAATTTTCTTAACTTATGGGACTATATTAATGGTCTCCTCAGAGCATTTTTCCCAACATGAAGAAAAAGATATGGATATGGTATATTTGGGTTTAGGGAAAAAAATAGAGAAGAAAGAAAAGGAGGGTAACATGGGAAATGTATTCCCCCTGGCCTATGTATAATTATTAGGTAAAGCTATGTTTAAAATACTGAAGAGTTAGTTTATCTTGAAGCTTCCCATTGACCTATGATGATCAGAATTCAGTGAAGCAATTGTGGCTTCTACAGTCATGATTATGCATGAGTGCGTGATAGCTGTAAATTAATTTTGATTACTCTCCAAATTTTACAGAAACTACGATGCTGTATGAAGTGAAATTTTTAAAAAGAATTACATTTGTTTCCCAAAAATACATCATAAAACCCTCACTGAAATGCTGTTTCATACTTCAAATTCACACCATACAAAAATATGTATTTGCGATAACTTATTTCTCTCTGCCTCTACAAAGAAACCTTAAGATTAGGCTTTTTTTTTTTTTTTTTTTTTGTAAGATGCTGAAGCCAAACACAGTTCTTCAAATGTCTCTGCAGAACAACTGAAACTGATGTGATTCCTACCATCTGACTGACAAGCAGCCATCACAATAAGTGGCCAAAATCAGTTTTGGCTGCGTTGCGCTTCTTGAAATCCTTCTGAATTTCAAGTGATTGCCTTGGCCCCTTATCTGCCATAGGATTATGGAAATAAACTGACACTGTGGAAGCTGCCAGTGAAGTCTCACTAAAATTCTGTGGTAAAGGGGCTCAGAATACATGAGCTACTGACAAGCAATTTCGTTTTTGAGAAATAGCTGATTAGGCAAGGGTCATAGAAACCTCAGTGTTCAGACTGAAAGGGCGTTATGATTAAATTAATGTGTGCTTTTACAAAATTTGCCCATTTTTATACCTGAATTCTCTTTGTTTCACCTGGTCAGTAATACTGACCAGGTGAAACATTACTGCTGCTTGGATTTAGGGAAAAAGTTAAATTTTGGGGTGTGTTCTGAAGAAAGTTCAGACTGCTTCTGGCATTCCTGGGCTGAAAGCTCTGAAGCTCAGGAAATTTCTTTTCTCTAACCCTTGAAATTTTCTCACCCTGTGTAGTATTACATTTGTGTTCTTTATCTCTGTCAATTATTTTCATGAGAAGACAGCATTTGATGTAATCTGTTCCCAGAGTGGAATGTCCAGAGTATTGTTACAAAATACTTTTGCTCATTGGTCACAGGGTTCATGAATTATTACGGTTGAATGGTCCTCATCTGAGTGGAAAGGATGCGATGTCTAGGAAAAAATACCTGTGAGATGAGATGTATTATTAACTTCAGATAGTCATGGACATGGTTGTACAAAACCGCCCTCTTTGAGTCAACAGTTATAAAAGCAAATCAGTAAACAGCTAATAGTTAACTAACTTAATGGCTACAGTCAACTCATAAAGCACATGTCTACACTGTTTTTTTTGCTGCGTGCCACAACATGAGCCACTGAACTGGGTTGTTATTTGCCAGCCTACATCTCTAATGCTGCTGATCTACATCTGTACAAGTATCAAGAGAACCATTCACATCCTGATGTCTCAAGCTATGCCGTGTCTTGGTGCCCACACAGGGCAGACCTCTCGTGTCTGTGCTCACCAGCCACCTGCCTCATGCACTTTATACATCACTGGGTTATGTAAGAGCAATGCTTCTGAGTCTTGTCCTTTCTAGTCCTTCCCTCTGCCTCGGGGCTGCTGCTGTTTTGCAAGTCAGGCTATGGCACCTGGCCTGATGCTGTTGGACTCCCCAGAGGGGACCCCAACAAATCTGATCATCATGCAGAAACTGCTGCTACTGCAGCTGGAAGAATCTGCTGAGGAAATACTCCTTAAAGAGCAGAATGTTAGGTCCTGGCCTGGGCTTTGGTTGGAATCCCCTGTGGTCTCCTCAGAGGCAGAAAATATTTTGTCTCTATAAAGCTAGGAATGGGACCACATCATTGTATCCCAAGCTGTCAGGGGTGAAAGCAGAACTTGCATGTATGAAGGTTCACATTGGAAAGCCTCCATTTCTAGTTACTTCCTGCTCTTCAGAAGCACCAACATCCTCCCTTTTCCTCATTTATCTCTGTGGAGAAGAGGTTGGAAACAGGAAAATGAACTTTTTTCTCAAAAGAACTTTATGTACTATGTGGCTTCGAAATAGCTGTTCTTCACTCAGTTTGGGGGGTGGAGTGTGTGCTCTGGCCTTACCTCCTCCACAGCTGGTGTGGACTTAAGACTGGATTTTTTCCTAATCTTCACCATGAGTCATCACACTTAAATTTTTGTCCCATCAGTGTACACACTGCTAGAGATGGACTGTTTTCCTGAGGAAGATGGTCTGTTTCCATAGGCCCTTGTCCTTCTTTCATTCGAGGTTCTGTAAATCTATAGAGGGTGCTCTCTGGACGATGCCATCCCTGTCATGCCAAATAGGAGCTGAACAGCAGTCAGGCAGCTGATAGAAGTTACACAAAACACTCAACCTTTTTTCTGCTGAGCTCTCAATGACACAAGGTCTCTGACAGTCTTTGAGTCACCCAGTTTTGGACTGAGGAGCTTGTCAGTGTGGCTGAACTGCAGGAAAATGTTTCCCTTGCTTGTGGGACTATGGGGAAAGATATCCCAGACTTAAGCCCTCAGGAAACATTAGCGAAAACAGAGCTGAAAAGAAGAGGTGTTGCAAATACTACTTCACCATGTTTTTACTCACAAGCAGAACACATGGTATTCCTTTCAGTTGTAATTGGGTGGGTTTTATGGTTTGTTTTGGTTTTTTGGTTTGGTTTTTTTTTTGTTTTGTTTTGTTGTTTGTTTGTTTGTTTATTTGTTTGTTTGTTTGTTTGTTTGTTTTAATGCAAGGCTATTTTCCATAATCCCAAGGTGCAATGTCACTTTGGCAGAGGGGGAAGAACATGATCAGGTTGAGGGAACACATGCATACCTATGTGGATCATTTTTCATTAGAAAACTACCAGTATGACTATAAACTTCATCCATAGCTGCCACAAAACCAAGCTGTCAGTGCTCTTTAAAGCACAGAAAACTGCATTAGAGACTCCTGTTCTCCTGTGTCAACATGATGTATATAGCAGACCTAGTCCTGGGAGCTGCTTGAGGTGTTCATGCCCTGCCCAGCAAAGAGTGCCCTCCCCTTTCTGTCCTTCCTGATGTTGCAGGGACAGTGGCTGAGGAGGAGTTTAATGATTCAGCTGCTGTGACAGCATTTCAAAGTTGAAGACATCCCAGAGTCTGGACCCTCACGTAAAGATCAGATGATAAACCTTCTGACATAGCACCTTCCTTATTGCAAATAGGGTGTCACAGATTCCTGTGCTGTGAACACATATGACAAGCTGCCCCATGATACCTGCTATGGTTCCTGACCTGCCTTTGTCTTCTTCAGTGTGAATCAGAATCCCTGGGTGTATCCCTGACATACACAAACCCCAGAAAGCTCTTTGGCTGTCTTCTGTCAGCAACATCTCCAGTCCTTTACTAACACAACTGAGTAATTATGTGAACTTTATTCTAGTCCCCAGCTCGCTCCTCTGTATCCCATAGGCATCTTCTTTCTTTCTGAGAATGAACAGTACAGTAAAGATTAGGGCCAAATCCTGAAGTGGCTGCTCTCTGGCACGCAGAACTCAAGTTTTTTAGCACACTGCTTGGTGGTTCTCATGAGGACTGAGGGCATCTTAGGGCATTCCTGAGAACAAACTGCTCTTGGAAAGTTTTGGGATTGTTTCAGAGGGAGAGAGAGAGAGAATTGCGCTTGGCAATTCATGTTTCTACACTGTCAAGGAGTGCTCAACTACAAAAATTTCCTCCCAGCAGTTCCCAGTAAGTCTGAGCTGGATCTAGCTTCACTGTCTCTGACTACATCTGGTGGGCACAAGAAGAGAGAGGAAGAAAGAGGAAAAAAATTGCCAGATTGATAAGGTAGAAGTACTTGTGCACTGGTGTTCGAGGAACAGATTCCCTGCCTTCTTGTTTTGTAGAAGTTGCACTTCAGAAGTGTCTCTGTGTAGTATTTATTACATATTGGTCGATGGAAAATAAATTTCAGAGAACAATTTCTCTAAATTTCCAATGTCTAAGCCTAGCTTCTGTACTATAAACTCTATTATCTTAGAAAATTTTTATAGTAATTGAATTATTTGAAGTCTTAATCTTACTGCTGTGTTTTGCAAGAGGAAAAGTTCAGCATTTGTAGAATCATTCAAGAAAATACTGGGATTCAATCTAACTTTATCTCTTTTAGATGTTTTGGCTTTTGGTGTTATTTTTTCTTGTCAAGGTTTCTATTGTTTGTTGGAATATTTATTAGAATATTTCCAAAATCAAAGGAGTCAATTCATTTGTTTCATATTCCAGTGACATTTTAAACGTTTGTCTTTAAATCTGTATTTGTTGAAAAGTATAGTTATTTTATTTGTTTGGCTTTTGTTTATCTTCTCAATATAATGCAGAAATGGACAAAAGAAATATGGCCTACATGAGAGAAACACAGAGACAGTATGAAATATTCCTGGTACATGGAACTTATAAGAGACACAAACCTCAAAAAATTTACTTAAAAAAAAAAACAACTCTCCAGATATCCTATGGTTAAACATTTATTTGAAGTGAATCTTTAAAAGTACCAAAGGTCTGTCTTCGCAAGTGAACATTTTTAGCATGACAGTAAAAAATTTGTCAAGTTAAGAAAGATAAGGGGGTCCTCCACTGATTTGCCTGAGACTTAATTGAGTTGATTAAACAGTGCAGAAAAGCACTTTTTTTGGGAAAATGTGATGTTTTTACTAGGCTGTCTCATATTAACACCCAAGTACATTTTTACTGTGAAGGATAATCTGCCACTGTGATTTTTTTTTTTGTTCACCTCAATGTGGTCATCAAAACATAATTTTTGGTAACTGACAGGGGAGATAAATGGAGGATGTGAAAGGCAGATGCCTAAATGAAACTACATAATCTTAATTTCTATTGTCCGAATCTCTTTCCGTGTTTGATATTGGTAAGTACATTACATTGGTATGTTTTGCAGTTAAATAAACAATCAGTCAAACAAAGCCCTTGAGAGCTTATTTAAATAGAAATATGTGATGTGGATTTAGTAGAGTAGAAGTCCAAGGTCTGTGTAATTTAAAACCTTGTGTAATTTTCCAGTTGGTAAATCACACGTGGTCTCCCTCACAGCAGTGACCTTAGTTAGATTTTGATATGGCAATAACTGTAGGCATAAATCATAATAAACTCCATGACACATTATTTTTAGGAAATAAATTTTCACAGTCTACACTGACTCCGTCATAAACTCATTTTTCCAGCATTCATTACATTAACAATTCATCGATTGATTCTATTTGCTATATGATCCAATACATTACTATTAACATGAGAAAGTAAATTGCAATATGAATTACAAACTAGAAGGCTGGCGTTTTTTTCATTCTTTTGAGAAATCCTGTTGTGCATGCTTCTCTTTGTTATACTTTTTGTTGATACATATTGAAGGGATTAGGAATTCTGGCTGTCATCTGGACAGCTTAATGGGTACTCAGAAGTTGTGCAGTCAGATTCTTCATTTCCTAAATGATTTTCGTATTATTAACTAGAAAGAAGTTGCAGGATTAACTGATTTTTTAGCCAGTAACCCTCTGCACTTAAAAAGTGTGACAGCTCCCTCTTCACCAGGTGAAGAGAGGAGTCAAGTTGCAACAACTAAGAGGCAGCAAAGGCATGAGCACTGGAAGTCTTCAGGGAACAATACTCTGAAGTAGCATTGCCAGCAATAAAATGTCCACATGGATATATGCAAATCATACTGCCCAGGGCCAAGCCTTGCTTGACGTAAGTCAGCCTACCAAACCACGTTTTTCCACAGGTTAGAGCAAAACTAAGCAAGGAGACAAACAGCTTTTCCACTCCAGGATGTGACGTGGTCATAGCTGACAGTGCTTCTCATTATTTCATCCATAGTTCTCTTCTTACAAGCACGCTAAGGTTTTACTTCACCTTGGTAACTGTAGATCTTGGAGCAGATATTTTAAATACCATAAAGACAATGGCAGTATGCCCTCCCACTATGAAACTCCCATCAAGTTGGCCTGGTCCGGGATTCCATTCAAGATGATTTCACAACATTGAATTAAATCAAGATTTCTACTCACAGGTTTTTCGACAGATTTCAGTGTTAGGTATTTGTTGGATATTTTCATGATATTTCCCCTGAGAATTTAGAGCTGTCATATTACCCAAAGGATGGAAAATGCAGTAGTCAGACATAACCAGTTAGTATATCAAAAGGAATAAAAAACCTATATTTTATTTCATCATTTTTTACAGGAATAGTCTGAGGTTTCCCTTTTGGTTTTCTTGTTGGGGTTTTTTTGTTGTTGTTTTTGTTTTAATTTGCATTTAACAAGGCTGTTTACGTCACAGGAATTGTCATGTGCTTGTTCTTACTGGCAGTATAGTGTGAGGTAGCTGCTTTTTCTCTGTGACTTTCCTGATCTGTACAAATTGAGATATTCCTAGTTTTTAAAATGAAAACTGGTAAAAAAATAGCTATTTTTCAGAAGTTTTCTGTCACTGTCTCTTCTCTTGAATGTAACCTTTGACATAGAACTAAATAGTGGCAAGTTTGAGGCCACTTTTTAAAACCATCTAGCTAAAATTAGACTTATTTGGAGGGTGTGAATGAGAACAGGGTGAAAGTTTCTATTCCACAGAAGGAGTCACAACAAATGTATCAGAGTAATGTCGGGAGGCAGTACACCAAAGTCTCTTTCAAGCTGAATAAAAAAAACCCAACAAAACAAAAAAAAAAAACCCCAAAAACAAAAAACCCCACCCCAAAACAACAACAACAAAACACCAAAGAAAACCACACAAGTAGCACTTAAGAATAGAAAATATGTTTCTGTTATTGTTGGTGGATGACACATTGTATAAGACAGCTGCAAGTCTTCACTTCTCTGAACAATCCCCATCCTCCTTCACCCTGAGCTACTCTTTCCCTTTTAATGCATGATTTTTTTTCTTGATTAGGAATCCAATTCTGCAATACACTAAACTCACCCAGACTCAAGGGGCTTTAATTGGGAGGATTAAAGTGCATTAGAGAATCACAGCACCATAGGATATGCTGAGTTGGAAGGGACCCAATAGGACCACCAAATCCAATTCCTGACCCTGCACAGGACATCCCAAGAATCTTCCCAAGGGATGTGCAACACCTTACAAAATTGAAACCTGAATAAAAGGCACTTCTCTTTGAACAGGTTTCCAGTTAGTACATCTATTCAATGAATGAGAATTTCTGAATGAGAATTGGCACCTTCAGTATTATGATACGTGCAGTCTTTGTCACCTTTTTACTATCAGGTTTAACATAAATACCTCTTACAGCAAGTGCTCAGTGTCTGAACCTCATTCTTTAGTCTTTGCATGACTTGAGTTGGAACAGCAGTGAACTTCTTATTGTATCCTTTTGATGTACGGGTAAAGGGGTCAGCAAAACTCTTCTGCTTCTGTTGTCACTCCAATGCTCTCTCCTTTTTGAAAAGGAGAAGAAAAACAACTAACTTGCAGCAAATCCATCCATGCCACAGTCCACATGAACCCACTTTAGGCCCAGAACTTTAGGGGCTGGTTTGGAAAACTCCACAGGTACTCAGTGCAGGCTGGAGGGAACCATTCAGTGCATCTACACTACACTGCTGCTCTGACTGATGCTCTGAAGGAGACAAAAGAGGAGGACTAGCTAAATTAGAAACCTGTAGTTCTATAGCGTGAATGTTATGTGTAGCATAAAAGAGGAATAACATTGATCCATCTCTCTCACATTGCTGAATCACAGTCCTGTCAAAGTATTCTGATAAGAAGCTGGGCAAGACTCAGCATCAAATTCAGTGGGAAGCTGCTCGTGCAAGCTGAAGTGACAATGATAGTCTGAGCCACTTTTGGATGACCTTCACCACTTTCTGGTTTCTCTGAGAGGAGCTGGCTCCCACATTGTACTGCCAGATCCACCCCCACTCCCATATGTGATCATCAGTCCCTGTGGACAAGAAGACTGACACAGCTTGTAGAGGCTAACTATTAATGTGCAGTAACACTTCTGGCTTCTATACTGGGCATGGGAAAGTCCACACTGAATAGATTGATGTGTTGGAAATGTGCCTAGCAATACAGAAAGCCTGAATTTTTTGTTAGTTTTTTTATTCTATTCCATTTTTCAGCATTCTTGATTTTTTGGCAAATTTCTGTGTACTCTGATGGTTGATTTTTCCCACAAAACTGGAGAGTTCATAAAAGTGTAATGGTCAGGAACTGTACCTGGCCTGACTTTTAAAGGCAGTCAATTTTCCTTACTAACATCTCAAGGCAGTGAATATGGCAATGGGATTAACGGCAGGGGGTAGAGTGAAGAGAGAGAAAGAGAGGGAGAGAGAGAAGAGAGAGAGAAAGAGAGAGAAAGTTTCCAGAAGTTTTTGGCTGCTGCAGAGAGTCTCACCTAAACAATAAGCTGCAATGTGAGCACAACATCTAATAGAGACCAATGAATCTGACACGAGATGCTGTGGGAGAAATCCAAGATCCCTCTTCTTGAACCCAGTTACTTTAGTAAACCAAACAATATGCATTTTCTGTCTTTCTACTGCAGCTAGTTTCCCTTTCACTTGAGCAGTGCCAGAGTTAAAACTTAATGGTTTTGCTATGAAATCCTGTTTCTTTTTCACTTTCCACTACTCGGGCTTTCTGTAAGGTTTTCTTACCAAATGCCTGAAGTTCTGTCATATTGAAGTTTCAGTATTAGCAGTTTGATTATTTTAGCATGGAGTCACAATTTCTCCTTTTAAGCAATCTTGTCTGAATTATCCCCTTGTCTTAAGGTCCTTCTACTTGAATAAAAGACTTAATCACCTTCCATTTTTCATACTTCCATGAGTCAGCTGTTTAAAATATATGAAAAAATTTCTACAAATCTGAAATTGCATGTAAAAAGATTAAATCAACTTCTTGAAGCTGTAGTTCAGACACTAGAAAAGCCAATACAATCCTGGTTTGAATTCCATATAGAAGTAAAGGAAGTATTAGTGTCCTGTACCCAACGGGTGTAGAGGACCTGGTAAGCTCCTTTATGAAAGACTATACAATATTTTTTCATCCATATTCAAGAAATAGGAACTAACTTTGAATGGGTGTAAGAAAAGGCAATTAGCTTGATCAGGGATATGAAGAACCTACTACACAAGAGAAGACTGAAGGCTTTTTGCTTGGCAAAATGGAATCAGAGAGAGAATATGGTAACTTCCCAAAAGCATATTTGAGAAGGAAAGGGAGAGGGAAGGTTACTCCAACTAGAGGATAGTACTGACGCTCTAAAAAAGAATAAAAATATAAATTTTCAGTGAAGTCATCTGAGGATGAAATAGGAATATCTCCTAACATCAGAGCAGTGAAGCTTTGAAATACCCTTCCAGAGGGACAACTCAGAGCTTTTGTACTTCAGTGACAAAAAAACTGCTTCTATGACTGGTTATGATGAGTCATTCTGTTTTAGCATGTAGCCTGAAGCATCTATCTTGAACACAGTTTCTCAGTTTTGTGAAATTTGCATAATTCAGGATTTCTTAGGAAAAGTCTAAGTCATAAGTTACAGGGAGAGAGCCGCACCTTTTCTGACCTATACATTCACAGACATTTACTGCATGAACCATAATAGCTGCAAGACTACAAACTGCACCATAGCCATTGCCATTAGCTTTAGCTCTAGAAATCTGCTATTTTTAAGCAAACTGGATACCACAAAACTTGGGACTGGAAGGTCTTCAATACCAGGATGAATAGGTCATGCTCTATATCCCTTCTGACAGTGAGCAGTGATGAACAAATTACCCTGCAAAGAGTTGCTTTTAGACCAGTACAGTCCATGTCCAACAGGCACTTGCAGGGTGTTAAGTTCTATGTCTTACAAAGCATTTAGAGCCAACCTGTTAATCCTCATAGTTATGGTGTTGTAATGAGTTGAGTTCTGCTCTGTGTTGCTTCTTTGGGTCATACTAACACAACCTCTTTTTCCCGCACTCTTTTTAATTGGGAAATAAATCAAATCCATGTGGGCTCATTCTTATAAAAGGCATACACAAAAAAATAAAAACACAAATTGTCTCTAATCGCTGTGCTTAGGCCTAATGTTTCCCAGGCAATGTAACAAACATAGACAGTGTTCTCCAAAACTACTTCAGTAATAAAAATACATCCACCCTTTCAGAAAGACAAAGGACTGAAGGGGATCTTCTGGATATCATGAAGCTATTGTGAACTACTTCATCATATGATCTTCTTCATGAATCAGCCAGCTCCATTTTGAGACCAGTTACTTTATTTCCCCTCTCCACATACATCACTACTACAAAAATTTAGATATTGGCTCATATATCTCAGCCAAATGTATTCATGGGCTTCTTGTGCCAACATCTTCTTTGCCAACATCTTCTTTTGCCAACCTAAACAATTCTCTCTCTTCTCTAAACAACTCTCTCTTCCCAAAACTTAGCCTTTTAAATATATGCTGCAATCGTATCTCCTATCAGTCTTATATTTGCTGTGATAAAAACCTTCTTTTTTGAGTATTTTCACTGCAGATTTCAGTATAATATATATACATCTCAAAGCAGAATTTGATGAGGGCAATTGTCCTGTGACAGCTGACAGTTCTTTGACAAGGTTTTTCTTTGCAGTTTCCACGTATTTAGTAAGCTTACTATATGGTGCCTTGTGCATCGGCATTTTAACAAATGTAAAGATCAGCCAAAGAAAAAGAAATTTTAATGCAAACTTCGATATATACACATGTATTACGCAAATACATGTTCACATTTAAAGTCACGATTCACTGCTTTCTACAGGGTAGATTGTTTATTCCTCCTGCATAAGTGGCTACAGGCAGGACTCAGGTACATATGTGGATGGCTAGAGGGGCTAAAGAGTAACTATTGATGTAATGAGAAAAATAAAGTCTTCTATTACTTGTGGCTCAGTTAAGCTCAGCACATTTCAGGTATCAAAAGAAGAAAATAATAATATTGCATGGCTCATACTTTTTATTCAAGAAAATGAACAGCAGCGTACAGAAAGCTGGTGGATACAAATCCATCATATGAATAATGCCCTAGATTTAATACTCTAGGATCTTCTGGTGGGTTCAAAGAATTTTGCAGGATACATTTTCAATGATCGTGTCATCTCTTACTGATGAATAGTAACTGCAGGAGTGGAACAATACAACCACTTTTTTGGTGCCTTCTATTGTATTGTTCAGAAGAGAAACTGAACAAAAAGGTCAAATGCAAAATCCAGTGGCAGTTGTAGGAAGTTATTTAGGTGATATGTTTCTTTGAAGAAAAAACTTGAAGAGCAGACGTTCTAAATCAAGAAGAATAATTATGTGCGATATCCAAAATTTTGCATTCTTCCTTACCACTTAAAAATTTAGCTTCATCTCATCAAAAAGCTGAAAACATGTCATTTTGATCGGCTTCAGAGTACATATATGCATAATGTGTACTTAGTTATAAAGTATACACATCGAAACACTGATGAGCAAAGACATACGCAATGCACCTAGTCATAGAATCTGTGGCATCTCCGTAGTCAATTACAAGCCCCAGTTGTAAACATTATTTTCCTCGGGGAATATTTCAGTAATTAGTGAATGCTGTTGTTATGCAGAGATGGAGCAGAGTGTGCTGACATTATGGTTTCCCCAGTGGTATAACTGGGACTGAATGATTCAGAGAACTTCCTTCCCACCGTGCTAGGCAGAGCTGAACTTAAAAATGTGTCAGTATATATTTATACTCCTTCTTTTCCAAGGGCAGAAGGGCTGTTTAAGTCTTTCACATCTGGCTGCTCTCTCCCACCCTTTTCCTGTGGGAAGTTCTTCTCTTACTTCTTCGGCCACAGAGAAGGGGAAGAATAGCTGTTTGAGGGACTACACAGCAACCCAAAGGTCAGTGAAATCTTCCTGGGAAAGCTGATTAAAACTATTACTTTATTCTCAAAAGTGATTTTTGAAAAATATTGGTCAGTTTTCTGAGCAACAGAGACATGCTGAATGACAGAAACTGATTTAGGAGAGCTGGAGGTTGTGATACACAGGGGCTTGAGGATACAGTGTGAAACTGCTGAACTGAAACTAAAATGTATAGTGAACATCAAAGTAATAGACTGTTCATTAATGAAAGACCAGTGCCATTGATGTAGAATTGCCTTTGGCATTAAAATTAACTATCTGACTGAAATGTGTAGAGCAGCTCATGTTTCTCATGATGTGTCTACAGTGCACAAATGGCATGGAGTGTTAAAGTGCCTCCAGACTTTTGGAGAACTAAGTTCACATGTCAGGAAAAATACAACAGCAGAGACACAAAGCTCTATATAAATAGTTACCAGAACCCAGAATCAAAGACTTGTTTGTTAAAAGATAACCTGAGCATCCTTTACACAGAAACATACAAACCTTTACAGAGAGCTTTGTCCTCAAGTGTGAACTTTTTTCAGGAATCCCAGAAGCTCAATGAGACAGCATCTGTATCTGGTTATCCAAGCTTTCTTTATAAATCACAGGCAAGGTACTTTCTTCCCTCTAAACTGAAAGTTTGGGCTCTTCAAGACACCTGAGTGTGTGAGGACATTAAGTCATACAGTCTATGGGTTCTGTTGATGCTGGGAAAGAAGAAAAGTTTATGGTTCAGAAGATATTCTGAGCTTGCAGAACTGGTAACAATAGCAGTACCCAACAGCACCATTTTTACAGGACCATATTTAGTTCCAGTTTAAGCCTTAGCATTTCAATTCTGCTGCAACACATTATAGTTTTCTTTCTGCTGCTCTCCATACCGGACAAGCCTGCATTGGCAGGTGCTAATTTTGTGCAGAACTCCACTGAGTAATGCATGTGATGCATAAATGCATAAGTAGTGCATACAATTTCTGAATTTAACCAGCAGCTCTACGTAGATCAGATTGAAAAACTTGCAGCTATTTCATGTCTTAGAGTCAAAAACCAAAATCACTACCTCAACTCAATTTAAGAGATTACCTCCTTAACTTCTCTCAGACAAATTAAGGTGTCAATTCGCTGCACAGGTCATGTGGAAAAGTTGAAGAGATGAAAAGAAGCCAACCCTCACAATCTCATAAGGCACATTTCGTTCTCTAAATGGGCCAAAACTCATGCTGCTGGTTCAGCTTCAGCAGTTCACCTATTACTATCTTACTGAGGCCACTCATGTGATTCATTATGGCTAATCAAACCCTAAGTACTTAAGCAAATTCTGATCCCAGAAGACAATATGTTAAGCCTGCGAACAGAGACTGTTAAGCAGTGGTTAATATGTAAGCAACCTGCTGAAAACTGAAACAAAAAGTATATTTTCTTTGCTGATGAGACTGGGCAAGTTCCTTGGCATGCATTCCTTCTACTTTTAAAAGTTTCGTTGACATGGCCTCAGTTGCTCAATGCCTGAGACTTGCCATAGGTTGCTGGAGAAACTTGTTAGTTACCTCAGCGTTGTTCGCTGGAAAACAGGAGATGATTGCAGCTCTCCTGCCACTCCCCCTTACACTCCCCTTGGAACACCCCCTTGAAGTCTCAAATGGCCAGCCTGCTTTAGGCAGCTGAGGATCAAGTCCTGCTAGAACTTTTTTCCTACTGGGGAAAAGCAATAATTCATTTTTTACTCTACACAGCCAAGTTCTCTAAAGAAAATAAATCCCCAACTGTTAAAAATTGTCATCCAATGTTCATGTAAATAGTCTTTTAAACCTTCATTCTTCTTTTTTCCCTGCAAATGGGTAATAAATTACTTACAGAGATACACTACTTTTCCATTATTTAAATGCCATTTTGTTGTTGTTCAGTCTAATAAAATACAGTGGTTTTTATTCATTAACGCAGATTAAAAATACTTCTTGGCTTTTTCTTCCTTTGCAAACTTTTTTCCCTCTGTGTTTGTATTTTAAAAGTTTAAAGGACAATCTATCCTGCATAATAAAAGTCCTTAGTTATCTAATGGCTAAATGTAGTCCACGCAGCCAAAACATGAACCTTCTGCTCTACTACATAATTCTGTCATGGCCATATCAGCATTAACCTGTTTTCAAGGAAGAATGCCTTCATTTTTACAGCATTTACATTCCTCAAAGAACCACTGTCTATGAATAACTTTGCCATGAGCTCGGTGGGGAAGAGGGAGGAGGCTAGAGCTTAGCCTCCTCCCTCTAGATCACCAGCCAGCACAGCTCACAAGTACGTGTTTAAACGTCAAGACATTAAGATTACTATATGTTCATTAAGTATATTAGTACTATCTCTTCAGCATTTCCTCCTGTCAATAGGACACACAGGACAAGAAATACTCAGAACAGAAACGATTAAATAGAAAAACCCAGTGAAAAAGAAGAAGGTGAAAGGAACACATTAACAGAGGAAAATACTAGACTTTTCAAAATGAGAACACAGTCTTACATTTCAATTGCTTCACTCAGGTAGAAGATAAAGAGTGGGGGAAAGAAAGAAGATGTGTCATTTTTTAATTTCATTTTGTACCCATGATAAAAATTTCCTTGCATTTATCAGCTAAAGAATGTGGTGGAGAATGGTCATTTCATATTCATGCAATAAAAGCACATACAATACAGCAAGAACATGCTGGGTAACTGGAAATTTCACAAAACTAATTTTGTATCACAGATTTGGTGAGACTAATTTATTCTGTTGTGCTTAATTATTCTAGCATCTGACTTCTCACATGTAATGTAGTATATAGAGCATTCAGTGAAACATTTGTGTTTACAAATCCAGTTACTTGAAAATTACCCTTCAGTAGTATTCAGAAGATTTTATGTATCACATACATAATTTCCTGATATGGATTGGAACATTTAGTCAGAACTGTTGTTCTGCTCACATGGCAAGGGCAAGGGCAAAGATAAATAACTTTCTGATTGCCAATGTTTTGGTTGAATAGGGTGCCCCTTAGTCACATGACTTCTCCGAATAACTGATGTGTATTCTGAAAAAAATCTTCACTGTATTGCTTACCTTGTTGATGTAGCTATTTCTTAGTAGGCTGATGACACTGTATCTGGAATGTTCAGAAAAGGAAAGGTGAAAAATTCTAACGAGAATTTAAATGTAAAAGTAGTCCAACTACATGGGAACACAACATGACTGTTTAACAGAATGGTCCATGATTATTTTTCTGCAAATAAGCAGAGAATAGTTTAATTTATAGCCATAAATTCTCTTATGAAGTGCTAAGTCACTAAACAGTCACCCCCCCAAATATGTTTCTGCTGTTCTTATCTTGTCAGATTGGCCCTCTGCATGATCTTCCTCTGTGAGAGGAAAGAGACTCAGAATGAGAACTCAATCAGAGTTACAGATGTCTGACTTCTTTCAAATTTACAGCTCTGAAAGAGTTTCCCTGTAGAAGGAGAAAGGCAAAACCTAGCCAGATTAAAGATGGAATTTAAGGTACTTTTGAAAGGAAGTTCCTGAAAGCCTACAGTAGGGATGCATGTGTGTGGGTATATGCATACATAATGTACATATTTACATATGTATGTACACACACACCATATATGGTGACAGAGTATCATAGAAAAGAGACAAGCAGATCCATAGCCAAAATTTGTAAAGGTATGCCCAAGGTTTTTATGTATTCATTAAAGGGACCCACTAGGATCATCAAAGTCCAGTTCCTGGTTCTGCACAAGACATGCCCAAGAGTCACACCCTGTGCCTGAGAGCATTGTCCAAATGCATCTTGAACTCAGTCAGGCTTGGTGCTGTGACCGCTTCCCTGGGGAGCCTGTTCCAGTGCCCAACCACCCTCTGGGTGAAATTTTTTTTCCAAATATCTAACCTAGACCTCCCTTGACACAACTTCAGGCCATTCCATTAGGTCCTGTTGGGTCACCAGAGAGAATAGGCCAGTACCTGCCCCTCTGCTTTCCCTCATAAGGATGTTGAAGATTGCTATGACATCTCCCCTCAGCCTCTTCCAGGCTGAACAGACTAAGTGACCTCAGCCTCTCCTCAAATGGCTTCCCCTCTTGACCCTTCACCATCTTTGTAGGCCTCCTTTGGACACTCTCTAATAGCTTTATATTCTTCTTATATTCTGGTGCCCGAAATTGCACACAATATTCTATGTGCGGCCACAGCAGCACAGAGCAGAGTGGGATGATCACCTCCCTGAACCAGCTGGGCGATTCAGATTATAGTGTTAAAAGGAAAGGACCTGTGTAAATAGACTATATGCAGGGAGAAAAAGATGGGAGGCACTAAAACTCTTCAACCTGTGGACAGATAGAGCTGCCAGGTTCCAGGTATCTCAAACAAATATGACAAGGCTTGTAGGAAAAGGCAGTGCTTGACAACACTAGAATGAAAAGAAGCTGCATTGTACTTGTACCCATCCTGTGGCACTTTCTGCTGCTTTCAGACCAATGTTGCCTATGATGTCTCCCAAAACAAACATAGGAAGTGTTATCTGCCAGGACAGACAGGGCGGCTCTTCTACCTTCGTTCCCACCACTGCCTGTAGCTTCCTCACAAAATCCCACCACATGCTCCTGAAAGGCGCCTCGGAAGATAAATCCAGCAAGCGGCAAAGGGCGCTTGGGAGGCGGCGGGCCCGGGAGCAGCCGCTCGCCCCAGCGCAAAGCCAGGGCAGGCACCCAGCCGGCCGCAGGCTCAGCCGTATGAAGCTGCAGAGAAAATTGTTTCCGAGGGCGGGTCATCCCCCGCCAGGGCTATTCGCGTGCAGAACATCAAAGCACTGGGGGCAAAGCAAGGTTAGAGAAGCCCGTGGTTGCGGGGAATGAGAAGTGGGAGAGCGTCGTGGGTGGGACTCCAATGGTCGCTCCCGCGGAGGTGCAGCGGGTCTGAGGGGCGGGGGCAGCGGGGCTGTCTGTACGGGCTCTGAGACCGCGGTGCCGGGGCTGACCGGCCTCCCTTCCCCGGGGTACACGGCGCGGAACGCGGCCCGACCCTTTAGGGAAGGAAGACCCCATCCCCGCTGCGCCCCCGCGCCGCTCAGCTGAGCGGAGTGTCCTGAAGGGNCCGGCTTCGGCTCCGAGAGAGCCCCGCCGCTGCCAGCGCCGCTCCGCTCCGCGCATCCCGCAGCCGCCGCAGGAGCCGTGCCCGGGCCCCGTAAGTGGCTCCCCTCTGCCGCCTTCCCTTCCCCGGGACCGGGTGGGCGAGGGGTCGGGGGACGCGCCGCTGTCGGGGCCTCTCGGCTGGCTTGGACGTGGTGGGGAGGGCTCCCAAGTCCCAGGTGCAGCGAGGCCGCCGATCCCCGCCTCGCTCCGAGGAGTTATTCCTGGCGTCGGGGAGCGGCTTGCGCGGGCGGAGGAGCAAAGGAGTTCTCTGCTGCCTTTTAAAGTCCGCCGTCGGGAGAACGGCGCTGGTTCCCCCCTGACCCCGGGGGCCGCCGCTCCAGCGCCGGGCTGCTGCAGCCGGGGAGCGCGGGGGTGCATGCGGCACCGTGGGTGTCGGGCACAAGGGGAAGGGCACCTGAGCGCTCCTGGGTGTGGGACCTTGTTTGCTGCTCCTGGGGCAGCATTTGCTGCTGCTGTAAAGGTTTGGAGGCGTCGATGGGTGAAACGCCCCTCCTTGGGTTTGTGACAAGCTCGCTCAAGGCACTGACTTTACCTGGAGGTGCTGTCCGTGCAGGTGTTACCCGTGCAGGGGTTCGCTGACTCAAAGCACACAGTCGCACTGCAAGCCCAGTTCTTCAGTGCGTTTTGGGAAGTTGGGGAAATCACACTTTAGTGAAGAGCCTGAAGTGGGTACAGGTCCCTAACTGTGGTAAAACAAATTTAGGAAATGTAAGATTGTTCCTTTCTGCCAACTTTGCATGTTTAAGTGTAGAAATGTGTTTGAAGTATATATGACCCTACATATAATGCTACTGACAGCTGGAGAAAACTAGTCCAATAAAATAAGTGTAAAACTTGAGGTATCAGAAGCAGGAGAACATAATCCTTCCGTTTAAAATATTTGGTATCAGTTGAGGTTTGTGATACCATGTTTGGATGGTAGAGCATTATCAATCTGATGCAGGGTTTGTGTGAATTCCATTAATTTGGCTGAATTACATTAGTTTTGGGGAAGTGGGGGTATCACACCACTTTAGTTCTGACAGCACATGTACTTTCTACTGATTTTTATGCTGGTGCTTAACACATCATTCCAGCAACTTACCTGTGAAAGGGAAAGAAGTTTCCTGAAGTTTGGCCTAATATGTGAAAGGACTTTCTTCAAGCCTATCCTCTGCTTCAAGTATATTAATACCCCAAATTATTTTAGAAGCTTTCAAACTTTTCTCTTTATATTCTTCCTATTAAAATCAAAACAAATATATTGTGAGGCATTTGGATGTTTCAGAGGTGGTAGAGGTAAGACATGGGATCATGGCATATAGGACTTGTATATATTGAAACAAGCTGATGGTAGTTTGTTTATGCTAGAAAGACAAAACACATTCTATAAAAAGTTTCTGTAGACACTGTGCAGACTCAGTACACAGTGGGTCTTAGATTAGAATTTGGATTACACACTGTGGAAAATGTTTTGAGTTCTGGTTTGTGTTACCTAATGGCATTAAAACATGGACAGTAAAAATAGGCATCAGGCCTATACAAAAACTAAGCTTGTTTTCATTGACATCTATAATGTATCAACTACATACTCAGACAGAAAAAGACATGGTGCCTGCCTGCCCTGCTCCTGTAAGCAGATCTCCATGGCTGCAACTGATTTCATTTGACTCTACCCCTGTCCACACAATTTGTCTAAACCCCAGTGCACTGGGTTCTCATACAAATTCGCACAGAAATAAAACAACCCCAGAGACATAAGTAGCCATATTGATATCTTACGAAAAGTGCAGTGATGTTTTGTATGAATGGCATGCATTTTTACTCTTTTGCCACATGTTGTAATGAAGGTTATTTGTGTGTGGAGTAATCTTCTCTGTAAGTGATGTTACTAAAATGCAACTTTGATTCTTCAGATGTGGATGAAAACTGGCACTTTGTGAAGTTTTAATGCAATGAAGTTTTGATACTGAAGTTCAGTATGTGTGCATGCATAAATGGTGTGACCAAGGTTCCTGACCTCAGTAAAAATGTATTTGATAAGATGCATGACAAGGTAGCTGTTTCTAGCTTTGTACACACTTACAGATTAAATCAAAATGAGTTTCAACTTTCTTATTAGTCATAGAATCACAGAATATCCTGAGTTGGGAGGGACCCACAAGATCATCGAAGTCCAGCTCCTGGCCCTGCACAGGACATCCCCAAAAATCACACCATGTGCCTGAGAGCATTGTGTTAATAAATTAATGTACTTAGCATATTTTAGTTAGGGATCTATTAATGCCATATAGCCAAGGTGTAGAAAGTTAGCAATGCCATTTTAATGCATATTTGTGACTTTAAAGCAGAACTTCATGCATTCATATTAGCGTTTTCCATACTAAGATATTAAAAATTATTTTATACATTGCTGAAATTATTAAAAAGTTTACAGAAATACTTGGAGTCATGTTTCTGTGTCTGTAAATTTTCATGTGTCTGAAAGTGTCCATCTTCACAATACCTTTGCCATTTAGCACATTGTCCTTGATCCCTCAGTGTCATGATACAATTCTGATCCTCAGGCTTCTCAATTCTTTGTCCTTTTGTTTGTTCTCCAGTTGGGGAGAGCTTCATCCCACTGGTTTAGTAGCTGAGAAATTTAGTATTGGTAAGTTAACTGACAGGGCTCTTGGAAGTAAACAGTTGAGCTTTCAGAAGAAGACAAATGTGTGCTCCTCTCTGCTGGGAAAAGCATTTGTATAAGTGATCTGCCACTACAACTCCAGTGAGAGTTATAAAGGTTACTAGTAAAAGTGGCTTCTGGGACTCCTAAGTTTAGTCATTGCTGACAATCATCCAAGATCCACAGTAGTATCTTGCCTGATCTCAAAATTCTCCTTTATTTGAGTGGGCATATGCTAAGGAAAAGATCATTTAGAAATGCAGTGAATATTGCCTTTGTCTTCATGGGTTCCTGCGTAGGATTGCATATGTGTGGAATGAGAGTTCTCTGAATGAATGTAGGATACTGATGGGAAATGTGATTGACTGCAGGATGAGCTCAGGACATCTTGTTCTACACACAACTGGAGAAGAAATTACGTCAAATTAAGCATTCTGGTTGCAAGATGATTGTTGCAGTTGTTGATCTTAATGCCAATATATGATCTACAGCAGTTACATACATGAATATCCCTCTTTCTCCCTTGACCATGAACTGAACCCTTGTAGAAATGAGGGTGGGCAGGTTATGACAGTCTTAAAAATTTATAGTTTAATGGCTGGTGGTGAGCCTGTGTTTATTGACTGTGGAGAGGTGCTGCTGGAATAGCATACATAGACAACTGTCATATCTATCTTTACTGTGGCTGTAAAGATTCTGTCCTAGACTACATAGACTCACAACTATATGAGTGATGGTTGTGAATATATGTAAGCAGCCCCCCAGCATCTGTTATGAAGAATTAAGCAACAAACTGAAGTAGAATATTTTATGGTTAAACTTAATAACAGAGGTCCTCACAAATAAAGTATATCCCCATTCACATATCATAAAGTTAATAGAATCTCAAAGACAGATGGAGCCTCTCAAAATGTTGACCAGACAGCAGTGAACTTTTGAATGGTATGGAATAGTAACACCACAGCTCTGATGACAGCATCTACTCTAGTTTGGGTTATGGCTTCCAGAAACATTATCTAAAACTAATTTACATAAAAATCCAGGCCATAGGATGACTTCCACAACACTTACTTTGGAAGAGTATAGTGTCTCATTAGTGTCCGAATGGCTGCACGTGTCTGACAAGTAGAAGTAAACCAGCCACACAGGAAAAAAATCGAGGAAACAATCCTACATAAACCATCACATTATCATCATGCTTGTTCACGGGCTCTGGTTCTTCCCTTTCACTTTTGAAATTACCTTTTCTTACCACACCCAGTAGTTAATGTAGGTGACCCAAAAGACCTCCATGCAGTTGCTAGAGAAAGGTGGGTTTTGGTGCCCTCAGTTCCCTCTGACAACTCATCAGAAATGCAGTGGAGTGCACACAACATCTGCTGTTTCTGATAAGTAATCAAAACAGGCAGAGTCAGTGTTGGTCATTCAGTGTTATGCTGTATTTCCCTCTATCACTAATAGCAGGGTAGCTTTGCCTCTTCATGATGGTAACTTCAGTTGTCAGAGTTTTCTTGCATTGTTCTCACTAAACGACCTCATTTCTTAAAATTACTTAGTCAGATGTATTGCTAGAAAGGGATGATTACATTAATCCAATTTACTGGTTACTGGAATTTTTGTGAATTTATCTGTTGTAGCAAGGTAACAAAACGTAGAAAGGTGTCAACTGGCAAAATGCAAATAAATAAACTTCTGCGGGGAGCTTAACTAGGAAACATTTGTCAGTTGAGATTGGATTGAAGGAAAACACAAACTGTACCAAGTGATATTACCAGATTTTTCTTCCATCATCTGTATTTAATATACAAATTTACTTCACCTGTGCTTTTTGCTTTCCAGAATATTTTTCTTTGAGAAACGTACGGAATAAATTTTTTTTTGCTTTAAAGAACATTATGCTTTAGGTGACTTTTTTAGGGGAGGGAGTTGGATTCAGTGCAATCTAATCTTCATTTCCTTTACTGTAATAACAGTGAATGATGTGGATAAGCTGTTCTATAGCTCTGTGACTTCATGTAGTTGATCTCTGCTCCTTGCCCGTTTTGTTTGAGGTTAGTTAATTCTTTGCCCAGAGTTGGATTGCAAGCTGCTTGACAACATGGGAAAGCGATTGTGCTTGTTTTATTTTGCTTGTCCAGTACCATGCAGATTGTGGTTATGGAATAAATAATAATTGAAACAGAATTTGGAAGCGATTATTATTGTCCTTTTTTCAGTTTCCTTAGACTGAGAAACATCTCCATATTATTTAAAGAAATTGAAACATTTGGATATCGTCAAGATATCTGATTACTCCCATGAGGACCTAAATTAATTCCTCTGAATACACTGTTTATGAATGACTTGGTGTAATATTGATTTTATTTTGCCCTTGAATGTTTTTGGACTATCATGCAGTTGAGAGAAAACAATGGGATGTGACTTGCCATGAAAGACTTTCAGCACTGTGAATTAGATGAAAGTCTTGTGGATATATGGAATTAGCATGCATGTGTGATTCTTTTCAAAGGTACAGTGCTTCAGTGTGCTTTTTGGAAGCAGTTCTTTAGATGACTAGGCAGTAATTTTGATCCTTGTAATGACAGTCTAACTTTAAGGTTTAAAGTAGTGGTAGGTATTTGAGTACAATCAGTTTCAGAATTTAGTTGCTCTGTTCTTGCTGCAAGGATTTGAAGAGAGGGAGAAATTTTAGGGTAGTACTGAAGAACTATCATGAAACATCAGGTTTGTTTTGTGCAATAATATGTACATAGTAATTTGTCTGTTCTGTGGTTGTTGTTTTTCCTCAGAAATATGTTTTTAGAAAATCTTGATGCCTTATTTCTATGCACTGTTTACCAACCTGTGCCCACCCTCTTTCTTTACAAAGACTCAAGGAGGGGCCCTGGGCACTTTTGATAAAGACGGGCTGTTCTACAGGCATAACAAGGTCTCATCCTGAGTGAAGAGGGAAGTCTTGAGCTCAAGGCCTGTTGTAGAAGGTGCCTCCTACATCTATGAATTTGTTTTTTTTAAAAAAAATATTTTTTAATAAGGCATGAGTATGCACTAGGTAAATTGCTATGCTGGCAAACTAGTAAGAGAAAAATTGCACTTATCTCAAACTAGATCAGTAAGAAGATTCAATATTAAATTCAAATATGTGAATTACCAAGAAGTACGTGGTGCTTGGTTAGAAATAATATGAAATTTGCATTTATAGTATTCACTGTCAGGTGGAGAAGTCCAGAGAAATAGAAATTAGTGTTTCTTAAAACACCGTCTATGGGGAGATTTCCTGTTGTATCAAATAGACCTGTTTTCTTTGTTTTAAGGTAGCCTGTGTACCTGTCCTTGCTATCCTTTGACAAGTATCTTATCCTTTCTGTTAGTTTTATTCAGTACCCCAAACCCAAATTGGCATGAATAGTTACTATGAAAAAAGATTAAAATATCTCCCAAGGAAACCTCAAAGGTGAGTTGCTGTTCCTCATATTCTCAGAGTGCTGTTTTTGTTGTTTCCCAACTTCTTTTTCAGTGCAGTAGAGACTGCCATACTTCATGTTTACATCAGTTTGTATAGAATAACTTTATGGTTTTCTGCTCGGGGAAATACATGGTTGGTGCAACACAACATCTAGGAAAATAATGAGAGAGACCATTGAATTTGAAAGATCTCTTAGAGTGTATGGAGGTGGAGCAGTGGCAAACTCGTGTTATGCCAGTTACATGAGAAAAAAAAAATACTGTGAGGTTCTCTGTGGTAGGTTGTAGCAGAAGATGAGATGCTGCATAGAGAAGCAATGGTGATTCACATGGTGTTTGCTCCTGAGAGTTTGAACAGGTTTCTTTAAGATGTGTGGTAGAGCCAGATCACCTGAGACCTTTAGGTTTTCAGTCACATTCTGCATAAATTCTTGTGCTGCATAGAACTTAGGTTATGCACCATATCAGGTCTATGGAAAATTGCAGGGAAATCAAATGTATTATAAGTAAAACTCAGAGCTGGCTTGCTTATATATTCTCAGAACACTAGGAAGACGACCTTACTTTGTGCTTTTTGGTTTTACTCTTGCTTACCTGCTATCAGAAATTTTCTTGACAATAAAATAAATAGGTTAGAACAATCCCAGAGTGGACACCAACATTATTTAACTGCATACTTTTGACACCAAAATTGTTTAAATACATACTTCTGCAGGAGTGACTTGTTCGTAAGTATGTTTTATATGAAAAGTGTTGTAACTTCACAATTTATGTGTTCTCCATTTCTTTCTTTATTTAGTATATTTTATTATCTAAAAACAATACAGAGTTAAAAATTGCTTCCTAACTAGCAACAATAATTATTTTATTTTGCTCAAGTGCATGACCGTCACACCAGAACTTGAGTTCATGGATGCTCTAGGCCAAGATCATCATGCAGACTAATCTGTGATCTTCCACTGCCCTCCCAAAACACACATACTCACAAAAATCATACATTTGGATTTTAGAGCTTATTTTTATTGTAGCTTTTCCAATTACAATATTATATTAATATATGACTTTCCTACCAGTCTTGCTTTTTGTTCATTTCTCCATGTCTGCTTAGTTTTTCCGGCTCTCTTTTGAATGTCCAACCTCTGAAACTGTATAATATTTTTCTGGGAATTATGTCAACCAGCTATTGTTGGGACTCCTTTAGATTTTTAACGCAATTACAATAAGTTCTCAGGAGTTAAAAAGTAGATGTTCATGTATCATTTGGAGACATCCCATTTCTCTCATGAAAATTCAACTTTCATCATCATGGTAGAGCCTGATACTGAAAAATACCATGTGGTAGCAATTTATCATTTGCTGTGAGATGTTCTGGTAGAATGAATGTCTTAGAGCAATGAGGGATTCATTGTGTGGATTTTGCATGGTAGAGAGAGAAAAAACTGAGAGGGAAAAATCAGCCTTGTAATGTACTTTCTCTAAGTGAAGGAAATCTGTTCTAATTGTCTCAACATTTATTCCTTAGTGGAACAGTTGCTTCTGAGTGTCCAGTCCAGAATGTTTTGCAGTCTCCCATGCAATGCCCACCTATTAGAAATAATTCATTAGACAACTGAAATGTATTTTTTAATTTATGCATGTGTCTTATTCTGAAGCAATTAGTTTCAACATCAGACTTAATAACCCCATTTTGTATTTCTAATTGTCCCAGTTATAAACATTTACAAGCCTTCATGCAATTTTACAGTACTCTGCAAAGCCTTCTATGGGGTTTAATTGCCTATGTATTCCACTTCATTAGTTGTCTAAGCAAATAATTTTAGATTTGTATTAAATAAGAGGGGTTTTTTTCCCTATTTGACAGTTTTTCTGTCCTATATGGTAACAGATGGGTTGCACTTAGTTCAATGAACCAGATGCAAAATGAGCAGAATTTGCAGTAAAATACTGTTTATGTTGCATTTTTGTTCACACACAATAAATTAAGCCAGCTTTCTGATTAGGTAAAGTGAATGTTTACACTCTTTCATTGAAATTAATTAAAATGTATCCACTATGCTCTGTGAAACAAGTAGTTTTCCAGGCCTGTATGAGCTCATAGGTACAATTTGTACATTTCTTACTGAAGCTGTGTCAGCATAAGGAGCTCTTATGTTGTGCTCCCGGCTGCTATCTCTTGTTCCTGCTCCTGCAACCACCCCTCTGTGCCTGCACAGCTGTTTGTGGTTCTGTGCAATGAACTGGATTAGGAAACATTAATCTTTTTTCTTGGGATACTTTTGATTGAGGATCAGCTCCCTATTCCAGTTGGAATGGCCACACACGTGGATGTGCAGCCACAGCTAAGGAACGGACACAGAGGAGAGAACAGACTGAGTAGTGTGAGCTGCTTCAGCTGTACCGCCATTGGAAGAAACTATTCAATATGCTCCACGTAGCTGTAAAACATACCATAATTTCTCTTATGCCCTCTGATTTTTGTCTTCCCTTCCTTTTAGACCATCTTTGTCACTGAAGAAAGCATTAGTTGAAAAACTTTGACCATGACTGTGGTATCCCCCAAACTTTTAAAGTAAGTTTTGGCATTTAGAATCATTCTTTTCCTGCAGCAAAGGAAGTCCTGTAGAGTTCAGTTCTGTAATTTCATTCCTTTGGACTGGAGCTAAAGAAACTAATAACTTTTCAAACAAGAAGATAGCACTTGCCAAGTGCAGCTTTAGTGATGCTCTTCTAGACTGGCTTGGTAAATGACTTGTATGTGAAACGCTTCTGAATGAAGCATTTTGGATAGTTCCTACTTTTAATCTGCTACATCTTTACTATAACTGTAGCTACTCTATTGTATATTTGACCTGATTCTGATCTCTGTTTGGTATTGTAAATAGAGAATATTTCCATAGAGCCAGTGAAATTACCAAAGTGGCAAATAACTTTCTTCTTCCCTCCCCATCCCAAACACTATCTCAACTCTCATTTGCATTTATTAGTAGACTATTATAAGCAGTCAGAATTTCCTCTAATTTTTTTTCTTCAGAATTATTTCCATGTGCTTTTTCATGAAAACAGGCAATATTACAGCATATTTGTCCAGACAGCTATGTGATGGTTTGTACAAATTACTCCTGTAGAGGATGGTGAGTGTGATAAGTATCTTCCTTTAATCTACATAAAAGAGCAGTGAAATACAGTATTTTAGCTTGGCTGAAACCTAGCTAATAGAAGTGTGGTTTTCAGTGTTCCATATGCTTTCTAAGGATTTGATAACAGGCATTGCTGATAGCACACAGTTAGACAGTGAGTTGGCTTAATTGCAGCTGTTTGCAAATGGCAGACACGCAGCAGAAAAACAGAGTGATGTGAATGTTGCTCATAGTGTTCCCTGGAGGGGCAGCTTGGGGTGGCTGGAAAGAAAGCTGGAACTGTAAGCAAAGAAGCTCTCCTGGTACTTCGATACACTGACCACACCACTTACATTTGCTATGTGTGGGAGAATTGGGAGGACTTCAGGTTAGTTTTTGTCTGGTCCCAGACACTGAATTTCCATTACCACTTGGAGTGTACTAGGTGCGGTTCTGGAATACATATCCAAATTTTCTTTCATACAAAAGGCTGTCTCAGGATTGCTCCATGGAATGAACCAAGGCACAGTGAATTGTCTGTATGACAGGGAAAATATCTTTGAAAATATGCATCTGAGTGAAAACGCTGGTGTAAACATGCCAGGGGTAACTCGGCTCTGCCTGTAGATGTTGCTGTCAGACTGTTGCACTGTGGTATCAGTGGGGTTTCTGTTGTTGTAGGTGACTCTCCCATTCTTTCTGACTCCAATTCAAAACCTGTTTTGGTGACAGTTCAGCAGCTAGTCCCACTGTTGCTCTCCAAGCTGTGAGACTGATGCATTCATTCACTCTTCATTGATGGTAATGGTCAGAAAAAGAGATATATTCCGGCACATTTTATCACCCATCTCTATCTACCTTGGCAGTATTCCATGAAAATTGAGCTAAGTATGACAAGATGAAGTCTAAATCAAATAAAAGGTTTTTCGTTGGACTGTTCTTGGTGTGCACATGTGTTCTTATGAAATTTAGTACCCAAAGAAGGGAATTTCTTATTCCAGACTGACTGTGGATCTTCTGCTGGCGGAAACATAGAATCAGAATACCAGTTTGGAAGGGACCTCAAGGATCATCTGGTCCAACCTTTCTTAGCAAAAGCGCGGTCTAGACAAGATGGCCCAGCACCCCATCCAGCTGAATCTTAACAGTATCCAACACTGGGGAATCCACCACTTCCCTGGGGAAGTTATTCCAGTGGCTGAATATTCTTGTGGAACATTTTCCTCCTGTGTCTAATTGAAACCTCCCCGGGAATAACTTGAACCCCCTACCCCTTGTCTTTGCCACGTGACTCCATGCAGAAAGGGAGGATCCATCTCCATGAGGCTTTGCCAAAAAGAGGGAAGTGTAAAGACAGTGCTTGAAAGTGTTGCGTTTGCTGTGTAATGGAAAACGTTGAATCCGAATAATCTGCGAAGCACCAGCGAAAGAAACCTGGATGTGTGTTTGGCAGATGAACTGTACTGGCTGTTCCTGTTCTTATTCTCGTTTGGTCTTGTTTGACCAGCAGTAGCGACACTGCAGCTTCTTGGTATTTTGATAGTCAAGCATATTCATTGTGCATCTGTAGGAAGACAGATGAACCCGCCAACACACACACATTTCACTGTTTAACTCCACTTTTCTCATACTATTGATTTTTCTTTGATTAAGCTGTAAGGCCTTGATTCTGAGCTGAGTATTACTGCAGTATGAATAATTGCAGGGATATTTTTTATCTTAGCACAGTTGAAAAGTTTTTTGTTTCACTAACTGGGCTCAAAGTATATTTATAGAGAGAATTGTGCCATGTGGCTGCAATCTGTAGTAAATTCAAGTGCTTTTATAACAAAGCCCTAATTTTGAAGGGATTTCAGTCTTTTTGGTTATGCATAAATTTTAATTTCTGGATCGAGGATAAAGAATTAAGTCTTTTTTTTTTTTTACTTTTTAAAAGAAATAAATGCTGAGTCTTCCTTTTCCTCCTGTTCTGGAGCTTAAATATCTTGGCAGCAGTGTTTGAAAAAGTTCTCGTTAAACCCGTTTTGGAAAATAGTTTGGCAGGCCACAGTGGAGTAAAGCCAAAGTATGTTACATCTAAGTTTTAAAACCTAATTGTAAGCTAAAATTATAGCTATAGTGGGAGAGAGTGATGTGCAACTCAAATACAATATTTGGCTCTTCCCTTGCCTCCCTTTTTTCTTCCTTCTCCAGTTAGTCAAGCTGTGCTAGACTGCTAGAAACAGTGCTCAAACTTCTCATGGATCCTACATTTCTTCTGCCTGAGCCTCAATTAGTGTAGACAGGAAATGACATAATTAAGTAGTTCTTTGAAAAGTAGCTTATATATCACATCATATCATATCATATCATATCATATCATATCATATCATATCATATCATATCATATCATATCATATCATATCATATCATATCATATCATATCATATCATATCATATCATATCATATCATATCATATCATATCATATCATCATTAGGTAAAATTTCACATGCCTTAAAAATTAGTTTGTGTGGAGTCTATAGCACTGCAGATAACTGATCCTTTTCTTTGCTACAGAATTTCTTGCAAAATAGTTGAATCAAAGGCTGTTTCCATTTCCCATGATACCTTCCAGTGTTATACAAACACAGCTACTTTTAAATGCTTTCGTTTATCTGCTGTTGACTTTAGAAGTTCAATTTGCAATATGACAGGATGACTGCAGGATATTATTTTTAAAGTTTGTATAAAATGGATTGTGCATCTTTTTTTCCCACAGTGAAAATGTCTAGACTCTTCAGAACCTTTGTAAAGCTGTTATCCAGACAAATTAGTTCCATGAATTTGAGTCACATCAGCCTCAAGAATTATCCAAATAAATGGGGTCGCCAAGTCATTTTACTCTTAGCTATAATACAAAAATCTGCTCGTAATCTGTAAAGCTGACAGAAAATTGCTTATCAGATACAGCCCAACTTATTTTCTTCTTCTCCTTCCTCTGTTTTTCTTTTTGCTTTTATTTTTCTTTTTATAAGAAGATTTTCTGTTCATCTAAGTGTTAAAAATATTTCCCATCAGAGTGGGCGTTCTGTTGCATAATAATTTTGGCTGTCTCTGGGCATTGCTAAATTGTATTAAGTGTAGATGTCATAAGGAATAATTTGTGGCTAACATCTGATGCCTAGCCTAAGAGTAGAATGTAACACCCAGTTATATTTTTAGGGAGATGTTCAAATCATTTTGGGGAAGTAGAGATGTTATAGTCTTAATGGTCAGTAGCTTCTTTTTGATCTTTTATACCATTCCAAAATTCATACCAATGCCAAAAATTAACTCCTCCTTATCCACAACATCTCATCTGGTTTTGATTGCACTTTCCAAATAGCCTTTGATCCAGCGCGTGCTTGTTACTTGTGTTTTCTTTGTTTGCCATATACTCAGTTTGATAAATTTTGAACAAAGAAATCCTCTGAACACTACTCACATTCACTTAGAGTCCCTCTCCTTCCTTTTACGCAAGCTCTAACGAATGTGCCTTGTTTTACTTCCAAGCAGTTAAAACTGTGAACATTATTTTGTTTGGTCTTTTGTCTTTTGTGGAAGAAAGGGGAGAAGAAAATCAGCAATGTGAATAAATTGAGTTAAGCTAAGTTTAGGAAGAGCCAGACTCATAGTTTTAACAATTTCCCCAGCTGAATGATATTTTCATGCTCTGTTTATGAGTTGTCTCTGAAGAGAACCTGTTAGCAAAACATAACTTTAATCATATGAAATGGCTTTCTGAGAGGTTTGGTTTTTTTCAGAGTTTGCATTATAGAATTAGGAACAAGTAGAATGAAAGGAAATATGAAATTACTTTAATTCTTGAAGAAGTCATGGCATGTCATCACATCGTTTATCCCAGTGCATATTTTATGGTGATAGGCATGAAATGTAAGGTATCTGCTTTCTCAGATACATTTTCTGCTCTTTTGGATGATTTATGTCTAGGTCATGACAAAATTTTTAGCGTCACACACTCATACAATTTTCACAGCAGAGAGAAAAGTTATAAAGAAAAAAAAGAAAAAAACGTCTTTTTTATGAAGGAGTAGCTGTCTTTGATCTGTTTGATCTCTGGGCTCAGTAGCTCAACTGCCTTTTTCTCCTTTTCTCATGTTTTGGCTTAATAGCTGTCACCAGTTTCATATGAATCATTGCAGTCCAGTGCTGAGTCCACCAATGTCCTTCAGGAGTAAACCTATTTTTTCTGCTGTGGACAGTTCATCCATTTGCTGTTGCCTGCCCTAAACACCCTTTCAGAAGTATCCTGGCCATCACACAGTTGTCTGCTGTTTGTGGTGAGTTTTGTAATTCCCATCAGAAAAAAACCCCCTCTTTTAAGGCCTCTTTTGAAGACAATTGATCAGTCCTAATGATTTGGAGATTTGTTTTTTTCATTTCTCTTTGCAATTGTTGGGAATTGCGGAGTAAGTGAAATGTGTCCATCCGTACCCTTGTGAAGTCTTAGCCTTCCTGCCTAGGACGTTACCTTGCTATAGTTGACACCTAGAATAAATTGTCTTGAAAATTTCAGAAGCAATACCTGCTTATGGTGCATGGCTGGAAGAACAGCATTTTTCTTTTTCAGACTTGTACTCTCAGTTTTCAAAAATTTCTCTCAACATTATGTCAGCGGGAGACTGTAGTGTGTCATCATCCAGTTAATCTTTAGGGATAATCAGAGTGAGGTCGGATGACTCCTGGTGCTACTGGAGAGTTACACATGAGGAGGCAGAAGATCTACCATCATTTAGAGGTAAAGTAGTTGCAGATGGTTTGTACACAACAGGCAGGCTTCTATGGCAGTTTCCTTAAGTATATGCAGGGCTGAAGCAAAGTATCAGATTTCATGGATTTTTGTCTTAGTTTTTAAAGTTTTGTGCCTGCAGGGTCTGGAAATAGAGAGGAAGTTAGACTTTAGAGAAAAAATCACTGCCTAAATCTGAAGATGACAATTAATTCCAGGTGAGTCATCTGGATTATATTCAAGGTTGATTTTTATCTTTTTTTCTAGCCAGAAATTCTGCTGTGTATGTGATAGATCTCTAAAACTCTATTTGGCTAGCACCAAAAGACACGTCTAATTTGTGCACCACTGAAACTTTGCTAGAAGGTGCAAAGTTGCTCTTAATCCAGAAAATAGCAAGTAGTTTTTGTCCTTCATATCCTTTTATCTAGACCCAGACTTCCTGCCTTGGATTTCCAAACTTCCATCCTATTTTGTGACTTCAATTAGAGCTTGTTATTTGTCTTTTAAGTATACCAGATTGACAGCATTTGACAAGGATTTTTTTTTCAAAATGGTTTATTATTTTAGACAAAATAACGTGGGAGAATCATGTTGTTACTAATGGATGATGCATGGACTAGTAATTGCTGCATATTTCTTCTTTTTCCCCCCTCTTTACCAAAAAATTGATAGATCATGTTTTAGGTAGTTCAATAACAGATGTTGAACTCTGGATGGTTTGTTTGAGAAGGCTACATAAAGTTTGTGAAACTGGACGTATTTTGGTCTTTTGACCTATTATTTTTAGATTTCAGTGGAGAAATGCTGAACAAAGCAGTAGTTTTCCTTCTATTATCAGCAAAGTATTTCTAAATTGTTTTTCTTTTGAACATTAGAATTATGTTAGGGGGGTTTTTTGAGCCAAAGCAAACAATTCTTATTACAAAACTATAGCAATTTAAAATATTTTAAAGAATATTTTCATAGTAGAGCAATTACTGTATCTTAGTATTTTCCTGTCTGATGAATCATGATTGAAGAAGGCAGAAAATAATGAATGTTTGAACATAGTATGAATGCAAAATGTGAAAAAAGGTCAGAATTAAAGGGAAATAAAAGAAAGTAACTGGACGTTTGTGGTGGTTTAGTTTGCATCTTTTACTTTTTTGTGAGATAAGGATTAGAAGAAAGGGCAAAGCAGGCTCAAAACTTTAAAGAATATAAAGAAGTTTATTACTAACAGAACTAAAGGTAATAAGAAGAATGATAATGATAAAAATTAAAACAAACCCTCTCTTTCCCTCCAGCACCTCCCCCTAATAATTTCCATACTTGCACAAAGGATAACATATGATTTCAGGTCAGAATTGCAGTCTTTAAGTCTCATTCATATTTGAAAGAAAAAGAGGTTTCTTCTGCTCCAGTGGGGTGTTTCAAACTGTCACTAACAAACAGACCTGCCCGGGGAAAAGAAAAATCTGCTGCTGTGAAATATCTCTCTCTCTCATGAACTTTGCAGTTTTCCCACAACTGCTATCATGAACTAAGAATGGGGTGTCTTTTTAAGGAAAAAAAAAATGAATTCCAGCCTGGAAAGCAACAACTCTTTTAAAAGTCTCTTACAGCTCCCAAGTGGCTTCACATTGCCACACTTCTCTCTTGCAGGCTACACATGGAATTCTCTTCCCCCC